>ML784168.1:471698-492275 GCA_009831015.1 Picea engelmannii
TATTTGAAGGACAGATAGATGCAGAAGCCCTAGACAAATGGTTAAATCTGCTAGAAGGTTATTTCTCTGTTCACAAATTTTTCGACAAAGAAAAGATCACCTTCGCACTCCTTAAAGCTCTCCCCCATGTCAAACATTGGTGGAAAATTTATAGGGAGCAGAGTTCCATAGAGGAGTCTAAAATATATGGGGCAAATCCCACTTGGGATTTTTTTGTGGATGCGGTAAAGGAACAATATTACCCCGTTGACAACTATGAGGACCAATACATGAGATGGACAACACTGCGGCAAGAGAGGGGCCAAGAAGTTACAGAGTTCACCAATACCTTCCATACCTTGCACACCAAGCTGGGTATCAAAGACTCTGAGCAACATTTGGTTTTGAAATACCGTGGGGCTCTACATAGATACATCCAAACTGAAATGGATTTTCTAGACATCTCATCACTCGGTGCTGCTTGTCGATATGCTATTAAAATTGACCAGAAATTTAAGCACCAGAACAAATGGTATTTTGGTTTTGCAAATCCGCAACAACCAAAGTATGACAAAGACGTCCCTAATAAACAGTTTCCCGAAAACCATTCCAAGCCACATGAAAAGAAGGGTCACGGGAAGACAAAGAAGGACACTGAAAAATGGTGTGATTTCCCACAAACCAGAACAAACGAGATGCCCACTGTGGTGGATGTGGATGAAATCCACATACCAAAGTATGAGCATAGAACATTGCATGTGGAAGAGGAGCAGGAACCGGCATAGGAGCTTGAGTAGCCGGAAGAGGACGCCGAACGGACATAATCCGATGCGTCTAGGGGAAAAGTGTCGCAACAAGAAAAACTGGCCATGGGTTCCACGCAGCAGGGCCTGGAGCCCTAACCATAGCATGAAATGGAGCAAGAGGCCATTCCAAAGGGTGGGGTATCGTCCCCATAAGGGAAGAAGAAGGCATGAGAAGAGAATAGTGTGCAGGGCGTACAACGCGTATAGGTGGAATCGACCATAGTGATGTCAAAAATTCCCAAGGGAGCGAAGACCGACGATAACATGGTAAGAGGATTCGATAGCCTTAAATACTCCGACCATGATGTCTCAGACACCATAAAGTTCCCATGTTTGGCAACACAAAGCTACCTGGAGAGCAAGGGAGAAGGCCCATCAGTCGCACCATTGTTGGAGCTTACGCAGTGGATCCTGGGGCTGTACAACACCGACATCATGAACTTAATAGACATACCACACTTCGGGCGCAGGAAGCACATAAACCGATGTGTCAAACAACTGTTAGCGAGGGTGCACAGAGGCATATTGTGGATGGATAGGCTAGTGCCTATCAATGTCAACCTCATCGTAGCGATTACAGGGCTACCCACAGATGGGGAGAAGCTGAAACAATACCTAGAAGACAAAATGAAGGTGAAAACCATCTCAGATGAGATCAAAGAAAAGTATGGCTCAGAGAGGGGTAACAGAGGTATCAGGATCAACGACATAAATGATCTTGCGACACGATTTGTAACAAGATTGCTCGGTTGAAAATTAATGCACAAGTGTCGAAAAGAAGAAGTGCCTGTAGGAGTAGTAGCAGTTGCGACACAATGCGCAAAGGGGAGCTCGATGAGCTGGGGCCCATATCTACTAAACTCGTTCCTTGAATATTGCAAGGATGCGTAAGACTAGGGCTCTAAGTTCCACTATTCATGGTTACTCATCCTCATTGCACTTATAGGGTGGCAGGAACCCACATACACTTTGTTCCTGCTGAGGACAGGAAAATGTGGCGCAACGCGCTACACGTCGCTGCGAAGCACAGTAGATTCCAAGGCAAAAAAAGTCAACAACGACATGTTCTCTTTGTACCTAACAGAGATCCAGAAGAAATTTGTGGATACATGGAGGATCTCACCAGAAGTTGTCTAGGAGTTTGGAAATATAACGAATTTCCAGGCATCACGCCACAACATGTGGCTACAGAAAAAGAAGGATCCAGCCAAGGAGTGCTTGCAGATGAAGTACTACGTGATGACGAAGGACATCTACATGGAGGTCCAAGAGTGTCCCGAGGAGTGGAAAGTGCCAGATATTCCAAGAGCAACGCCAACAGTACAAATCCAGACACAAGGTAGCACAACCCTCACGTAGCAGATAGGAAGGAATGACACTATCTAGAAAAAGAAGACAACAATATGTACAATGGGGGAAAGCAACCCAATTCGAAAGAAAAGTAGGACACAAAATAAGTCACAGCCTGGTCCTACATAGGGTCCATCGGGCATAAAGTAGACACCAAGAGGACCAACATGATAGGTGAGTGTAGAAGAAGTGCAGATAGAGGCACAAGAAGTAGCCATGGAAGAAGAAGTTGGGCAAGATACATGCATGGATACACATATGCCAGAGGTATTTGAGCCATCATATGCCCAAATAAAAAGGCCAGGGGAGCAAGAAAGTGGCACCAGGAAGAAGGCAAAGGCCCACAGAAAACCAATGGAAACATCATTGACAACAGATAATGTGGAGTTGATAGCAATGACAGTGGAAGATAGACTTTCAGAGGGATGGGAAAACACGAAGAATCATCGAGCTTCAATTCTGGAGCAAGTACAGGAGGTAAAAACTACGCTGGAGAAGTTGCAGATCAGGGCAGAGTAGAAACATAAGGAGAAACCAACGCCCATTAGAGAAGGACCTGCTGGAGAGACAGTGTACATCACAGTGCAGGGAACTGTTAATTTCATCATAACACCAGATATGTTGTTTGTCAATGAGGAGACATCATAGAGGCCCCTGCAAGACATTGAGAGGTTGGACTTGGCGCTGGCTAGGATTCCAACTAAAGCATTGTATAAATTACAGGTGAGCATCACACAGGAGATTCAGTCCAAACCAAGGTCAGATGCGACAAAATGACAATTGGAACAAGAAGAGAACACCTCACTGAAGGAGGCACTTAGCCAGGAAGGGTAGGAGAGAAAGCTAGCACAAAAAAGTAGAGGAGATGGAGAAACATATAAGTGAATTATTTCAAGCCATCCCCGACAGCGCAGAATTGGAAGAAGCATCTTCTGAGGAGAAGATGAGGAAAATAGCATAGGCCCTGGTGCAATATAAAGAGTATATCAAGGAACTAGAGGAGCGCACAGTACCTACTACTCCTCCAACAGTCCGAGTGTAAAGAGAGAAATATGCGACAACAACCGCAAAAAACATTGCGCATAACATACATAGAGTGGAAGAACTGCTGGAAAAGAGCCGCTAGCTATGGACAAAAGTATTATAGGATGGGAGCTTACAAGAGATGCAAGGAAAGAAATATAAATTGCATGCAACAATGGAATATGTCAAGTAGTGACAGAGGACAATGTCACTACCAGAGAAGATCAAGACTGCTGCAAAAATGAAGAACCTTCAGGCAGAAGAAAAAGCAGTGCACGCATAAAATATTGCACGACAAGCTCAGTTGGAGCCCCTACAAGAAAAGGCAGAATAATTGTTCATGGAAATCGACGCAGCGAAAGTGTGCCTCAAACAGATAGGCTTGGAGGGGGGTGAGATCTTACAATCACCAGTCACCGTGCAGGTGGTCGAATCCATGTCAACAAGGAGTAGCCAGGCTCAATTGCATTGCGAACGGATAGTAGATATGTACGAAGCACTAGCACAAGCAATGACATATGATGGAGTTAGGCAGTGACTAGGGACAAGTCATGATGTCAGTGTTGGGGGTCTGTTGGGCGCAGGCTGAGTTTTGGGGAAAATAACGACGTGGAGGCAGACATGCATGCAGGAAAAGTAGCATGTGTAAGGCAGATACACATGCAGGAAAATCAACACGTGCAAGACAGACGTGTATGCAGAAGAGGAAAGCATGGGAGACACACATGCAAGAATACCTATCCATGATAGAGTTAGGGTTTTGGTAATAATATGTAATGGCTGGTAGGCCAAAAAACATGTATAAGTAGGTACCTAGGAGGTCTAGGTCTGGGTTATTATGTCGTAGTGTGTTTTTGTTGGTCATTGTTACTATGTCGTTCGAAGACAGAATGACTGTAAATCCAATCTGTTTTGTAAGATGATGAGATGAGGAAAGGAAATAAGTTATATCTTGAGGGTTAGATCACAGGCTAAGGAGGATGGTGTGATCTAGTCCGCCTCATTGTATATATTGACCTATTGATGGGAATTTGTAATGCGCGCAACGATGTAGTTTTGGAAACACCATAATAAAAGAGCAGAGCAACCAAATATTTGTGGATGTATCCTAGGAGGGGTGAACCACGGTATATCATGAGTTATGTGATTGAATATTGTGTATTTACTTTACTGTCAATGATTAGATGTTATACAAATGCGTGAATGACTAGTTAAATCTTCTATTTTACATGCTTGAATAAGAATAACAAGGTATTCAATATAAGTTGAATGTTAAAGTATCAAATGAAGATCACAGATTTTAATCTCAGATCCCCACTCATTCCCAGGCTGCAAGCACTTGAGCATTGCAACCACCAATATAACCATCTCGGGTGAGACTGCGCAGTGCACTCTGTGTACTGCGCTGCCTTCTGGCTTACAAGAGGGGCCAATAGTTTTAAAGGGGTTTTGTTGTAAACCATGGTAGACCTGAATCTAGGTCAGCCCAAGAAAGGTAGCAAGAGAGAAGTAACCAACAACCTTGATGGAATAAGATAGATGATCCAAAATTGAAGGAGTGAACTCAACAACATATCTAACTAGATTATCTACTGCACAACTAGATTCTATAGAGACATCAATAATGTTTACAACCTCATAGAAATTTTCAAACATGTCCCAGACCTCATGTTTATATTGTTTTAACCAAGGATGTTTGGTCTAACATGCTTCCCTTACATAGTTCACTACCGAGTCTAAATCTGTTGGATTACTGAGAGTGGGGGGGGGGGTGAAATCAGTAATGGGCAATTTATACCACTTTTAACCACAATCTATATTCATTTAACTTATTCAACCATGTTCATAAGTTCATTATCAATATATTATTGTATCATAAGCATTAACATCCATCGGTGCATAATAAACAATACTAAGAACATCTACACAATACACAGTACACCAATATTTATGTGGAAACCCAATGCGGGATAAAACCACATAATTCTTTTCTTATATGTCAAAGAATTACATTCAAGGAAGCACCAACTTCTAATTCTCTAGCTCCAACTAGAAGGAGGCTCCAACCCCCTAGTTTCTCAAGCTCCAACCCTAAGGAAGCTCCAACTCCCTAATTCTCTGGCTCCAACTAGAAAGAGGCTACAACCCCCTGGGTTCTTCGACTACAATCGAAAGGTGGCTACAACCACCTAGTTCTCAGGATCCAACCTGAAAGAAGCTCCAACTCCCTTATTCTGTAACACCAACTGGAAGGAAGCTATAACCCCCTTTTCTTGCCTCGTCCTACCACCCTGAAATATAAATGCCAAATGTAGACAACTTGTCACTGTCACCGAATCAACCACTGCCTCTGTCAATTTGTCACTGTCAACCTGTACCATCAACTTGTAGCAACATGTACCAATCAACCTCAAATATTTTCTACAGATCCACGACCTATCTATACTGCAACACGTGGGTATACGCACCCTTCTTTACTGCAACTCGCGGATGTCTGTGGCTATCCTCACCGCAACTCATGGACTACCACAACTCACCCAGTTTCACTGTCATCGTCTCTGTTTCTGTCAAACTATCACTGATACTGACCATATATCATCAACCTGTACCATCAACCAATGCATCAACCATGCACCAAACCTGTACAAATAACCTGTTACAACAACCTGACCAAACAACCTTTGCACACTGTGACTGACCTGGTGCCTCATATCTCAGACCAACATACCACCTTCATCTATAGCAACCTGGAACAAGCATCACTTCTCAAGATTGCATAAACCCTTCTATAGATCCACACTTTTCTCTTTTACGTCCCACGGGTATCTGCGATTTACTCTACTAAAGCATGCATACATCCATGCCCTTATATAAAACTATCACTGATACTGACCATATATCATCAACCTATACCATCAACCATGCACCAAACCTATACAAATAACCTGTTACAACAACCTGACCAAACAACCTTTGCACACTGTTACTGACCTAGTGCCTCATATCTCAGACCAACAGACCACCTTCATCCTTAGCAACCTGGAACAAGCATCACTTCTCAAGCTTGCATAAACCCTTCTATAGATCCACACTTTTCTCTTTTACGTCCCATGGGTATCTGTGATTTACTCTACTAAAGCATGCGTATATCCACGCCCTTATGAACTGCAACTCGCGGATGTCTCAAAGATTAGGGTTACTTGCGTTTTCTGCAACTCCGAGACTTTACCCTTGACTTTCCTTCGTAACTTCAGACCTACTCTTTCTTATATTTTTCAATGTATACCTGCAAATAACCTTTCACAAAATAGATATTCAATAAAGTTCAATAGTAGGTAGGTGCTAATAGGAGTTCCTTGCTCTCTTATTTATATTCTCCAAGTGGCTTCCTTTAGGGGTTATCTTCTATCTGTTTTACCTAACTTCCATCTTTTAGGGATAACCCACTTTCAACTACTTTACCCACTTGCAACCACTTTATCCATAATTAGTAAACTCACCACTTATTGTTACAACCACTTTATTATTTATTTAATTTATTTTGCAACCACTTTGACTAGTAAACTTCTTCTAGGCAATTCTAGAATAATTGACTTCTTTGACCTTCTACGGGATTCTAGATAACTCATGAGGGTTCTCCAACTTCACTAAGATATATCTCCTAACCATGAGGAACTACGTGATGTACCACATATCATCGAAAATTGAATGATGTGTACTATTCATCCATGATAGTATTACCTGTATATTCACTGATCTTCATTACATTATTCTTCAAACAAACTCGGGTTCCTTAACCACGCCTCTGGGGCTACCAGAATGTGATACCATACATACTCAAGGGTTGAATTCAATCTCTAAGGGTTGACATCAATCTACAATATCACTCCCCAAGGGTTGACATCAATGAAAACCAACTATTCAAACCCAATCTAAACCAACTGTCCAACAAAATATCCAAAAATCTTGAGGAGTCTGATGCCCATTTTCCTTGCTATATCCATTCCCAAAATCAAAGCCTACTATTCTCCCACATTATTTGTGCACTCAAATTCCATATTGAACCATAGTGTATTTCCTTTCCCTTTGGGGAGACTCAGAGGAACCTTGCTCCATTTCCATCTAGCGGACAACTCTGTTACTAGGTCATAGTGACATAATTATGTGACTAGGAATATTAGTGTGTTTGGAACACAACATCAACTTGCCACTTCGACCTATGGTTAATCTGTCCACTACTGTGTGCTTTCTGTGATGATGATTTTATGATATTCTACACCCCCTGATATAGTGACCAAATCTACGTGTCCATATAAAAAATAAAATTGGGTGAACTTTTTAGGCTAACCCCATTGGTCAGGGACTTTTTCGATCTCTGACTCATTTCAGGATCACACCTATCATTTAATCCATACTATTATTTAAGGGTCAACACCGTAGTAATCCAGGTTTAAGTGTCCATTACCATTCACAATATCCATGCTAGTTTTTCTTTCAAAACTTATTTGAACTTCTGTACAAGGTCTTGTGGATTACCTAGTGGGAGGATGTGCTTGGTGAACTATAACCTTTCTACATGGGTGACAACTTACAACATTTGGTGTAACTAGATTTTAGTCATTCGGGAGGAACTTGAAGATGTTTCTAAGGCCCTTCAATTCATCCCTTTTGATGAAGAAAATAAAATACACACACCAATCTTTACCATATATTGGGTTTGGATGAAATCTAATAGGCTAAAAATGCTCAGTTTCAAGCTCATTTATATTGGCTCAATTTGATAGATAGGCCCAATAGGGCCTTCATTAAGGTCTTGGAAATTAAATAAGCTAGTGAAAAAATAGTTCTCAAGAATTTGAATGGCTAGGTAAATGATCAAACATGAATTTCTAGCTCATTATTTGATGACTTTTCAATCTTAGGCCTTCCAAAAGAAAGAGAGGTGGCCATGCAACATTTCCTCAATGTTGTTCCAATTAATATTATAGAGGAACAAAAACATGAATGTGATCATGGATTATCTGCAAAGGACTTGATTATGACCTTGCATGAGATGTATGATCATAAAGTTCCTATGTTTGATGGTTTCCCATGCGATTTTTACAAAGCCACGTGTATTTTTTTAAGGCCTAGATTACTTTACGATAGAAAACATCCCTTGGGAAACAATCTTTGGGGTGGGCATTAACTGATATTTCTTCGAGTTTATTCCCAAGGTGGGGTGAGCTTGAGTAGATTACAAACTAGAGGCCAATTATGTTGTTCAATTCTTCCTACATGCTTTTGATAAAGTCCTTATCTCTTCATCTCAAGTATATTTTATCAAAGATTACCATGGTAGAATAAACAATATTTATCCACGGTTGATACATTTTAGACAATGTTATCATTGCTTGGGAGGACAAATTTCCACATCATTGTTTGGGTTGTTTCCTCGAATTTCTAACTGACTAGAAAGAATGTTAGACAAATATCCAAAAACGAATTGCTTGAATTACATTTTTGCCAGCTCCATATAGGAGTCAAAGGTCCTTTATTATCCAAAACTGGGCCATTTTAAAACAATATAAAAAATGTGAATTATGTATTGGGTCAAATTATGATACCGTCTGGATTTGGCATTATAAAGATAGTGTCAAATTATTCATTGTCCATTAATTCTACCTTTTTCTAACTACTTTTTCTCATTCGATGGAGTTTAGGTACAACAAAATAGGTACATGTCCGAAATATCATCCTCGAGCAAGGGAATTTATAGAGGGAGGGGGGGAAGTGTTACGTCCAACACATCTACTAGGGATAGATCAACTAGAGGTGAAAAGGTCATAATAAAATTTCGTAGGCATGTGGAATTCTTTCTTGCTGAAGGAGGATCACATTCTTATGATGATGAGAGCATAGGTGACGTTGAGGTTCCTTTGAGGTACAAACATCTAGTGAGACGATGGGTACCCAATGAACCTCCTCAGTTGGACACTGACTTATGTGTCAATGAGAGGATGCATCACATTGCTCTGTCATCCATACATGGTTTGGGTCTATTCTCCATGGATGACATAAAGGTGATGGTTTGGGTCTATTCGCCATGGATGACATAAAGGTGAAAGATGGAGAACTTGTTGAATTGATGGAGTATGTCAGACCATGCTACAACTATGGAGATTGGTTGAAGCTGGTCCGATATATGACAAGTATGAAAACATATATAGTTAGTGAAAATTGTATACAACTAAAAGATAATTATCACAATAAAGGAGCGATGATGTATATTGATGGAAGGCCAAAGGTGTTGGGGAATATTGAAAGATTTATTAACATTACAAGACCCGAGACAATGGGAAAGCAACCCAATTGTATATTTGAGGGGCATGAAGGAAATCAGATATTCATATGTGCAGTGAAAATAATACCTGCAAGGGAAGAGTTGTTGGTCGATTCCGATTTGAAACGAATCGATAGAGGCACTACTATTATGGGGGTAAATATGTTCTACTAGTATACCAAACCTGTAATTAATATTTTCATTTTTATATCTTTAACATACATTTTAATATCTCATGCTTCTTATATTATTTTCTAACATTCCAAAATGTCATGCATCTTATAATGTCGCATGGTGATCATGGGAAGGCACTGGATAGCTCACATCAAGTATAACCGTGATTTTCATATCAATTCTTGTTGGCAATAATTGAATTAACATGCTTATTTGTTGATGCAGACGAGAACACTGTTAGAGCATGATGATGTGGGTGGTGAAATATTTGATTCCATCAACCCAATAAAAATAATTCGAAAGGCCTTGAGAAAGAGAAATAGGGAACTAATTGAATTGGATAGGTGTAAGCCAACTACAGAGGAGATCGAAGAAAGGATGAAAATTTTAATGCAGGATATAGAACAATATAGGGTAGGCACAATTTTTAAAAAATATGATTTTTGACATATATTGATTTATGGAATTTGTTTTGATACCTTTATATGAGAAATACTCAAATGTTTTCTTTCTATAAGAATTTTTGGATCTGATGGGATAGCCTGGTCATGGGGACACTGCTGGTAGCGGTGATGCACAAACCCCACAACATCCTAGCATGAGCCACATATCCACAAGGCTATTTTCCTCTACATTTGTGGTTTAGAGGATTGAAACTCCTGGGGCCCATAAGACATCCCCACCACACACGCTAGACCATGCACATGATGGTCTACATAGTAAATCTCACGAGGATATTGATTCTGCATAACATTGTTATCCCAGAACATCACATGTTCAAAGCTCGAGAACAATATCCATCGAATTTTTGGCGGAAGATAACTTGGTTCCCTTGAAGATACAACAAATCCTAGGTATTTATGAATATATTAAATAATTCCTACCATTTGATTGAAACCTACATCATTCATATTATTTTAATCTAATTATCATATCGTTTAGTAGGAAACAATGTTTTTTAAAGGACCTTGCACAACAAGGATTTATATATTTTTGGGCCCACCATTAACATACGATGGAATGCCCAGAATAAAGATTTGAAAAACAACATTATAAACCATATGGTCGGCCTATTTGGTGATACATTCAACAAGTTCGAAATCACCTCGAGGGTCAATACATATTTAAATGTGTCAAAGATAAATATAGGGTTAAATTGAAAAAGAACCATAAGTATGATCGTCCTCTGGCCATTCCTGAGAGGGAATGGAGGAATATACATGACAACACAAATGAGAGTGTATTGAGACACAAAGGGAAGATACCGCCTAGTCTTGCAAGGTGATATATGATATTTTAAATTGAATATGTTGAATTTTATTTAGTTTTACAAAAAAAATTGTGATATCTTATAACATACTTGAAACTTTTCGTAGGCTCCCAAACACATCAAAAGAAACCAAGGAAAGACTAGAAAAACACGGGCAACAGAAACTTGGCCAAGGTGGTTACTTGAGATTAAAATCTTGAATTATAAGTACCAAATAATTTAACCATATTATACATATCGTCATGTAATTTTTTTTTAATTGTAGCCAATAAGAAAACATATTGATATTATGTCATGCAATGCAGGGGGATACTTTCAACACTACTACCACCAAAGAAGACTTGAGGCTCGAATTCAAGTTTGGATTTAAAGTAGTGGTGGAAAATTGACAAAGGATGGGGTAGACACAATCTGACCCTTTGAATGAGATGATAAATAAAATGACAAGATTGTAGTTGTTGATTACTTGTAAAATATATTGATAATTGATTTTACCCATCAATTAATGTGTCTACTTGTTTTAAGAAGGAAAGCAACACCAGATCATTCGACAACGATGGGAAACAACCCCGTGATTCTAGTGGTGTGCAACCCCATCACGGTATGTTTGTCTTCAAAATCAAACGTATAATATGATGGTTATTAATATTTACTTGAAGATGGTGTACTTATAAATTTTCTCTTTTCAATGGCAAAGCATGTAGATGAGGGTGTTCGAAGAGGAGAGGAACCGAAGACAATCCAACCAATGGTGTCGACTACTCCTCCAAGTTAAAAACATAGTAATGATATTTGTACTAATGAAACACTGCTATGAATAATAACTAAGCATGTCCTTTTAACACTTTTTGTTATTGTAGTGGATGCCCTTGTAGTGCATCAATGTCCACATCATGCTACTAGAAGTAGTACAATGCTTGAGATCATGCATCACCATCTAGCACAAGAAGAGGTCCCAATCACTGAAGGGCATTAATATGAATGTGATGATGATTTACTCGTGAATTATATAAAAAATAAGAAACAAAAAAAGAAGTGACTGTACATATTTTGAGGACAAAATTTATTAATATAAATTATTGACTATACAATTTTTTGTTTTTCTACTTATGCATGAACCTTATATGTTATGTATGAATCTACCTTCTTTCTTTCATTTACCTTTAATTCTTGTTTTTCTACTTGTTATGAATGATTGGGTATGTGAAATTGAGAGTGATGTGCGGGGGAGGGAGGGGGGGGAGGGGGGTTGCGAGGGGCCAAACGAGATTCCACCTTCACATGGTTGGTATTGTTTAGTAGAGAATAAATTATTCTCAAAACCAAGAGGATATCGTTCATGAGGTATTCCCCTTTGGTATTTCTAAAGCGTCGTACATGTTTAATTATTATTCAGTCATATAACGTTTTATTCTCTTTGACAAATGCAAGCTCATACATGTTTAGTTATTATCCAATCATATAAATTTTTATTGTTTGTGACAAATGTAGGTTTGAAGGGCGGTCACCTCCATGATCTACAACACATTTCCAATAAGGTACACATCATTTACTTCGCTTGCCTCATGAAATTTTCCTTCATTTCCTTCTATACTTAAATTCAAAATCCAAGGACAGATAATGGTGGAAACAACTATTATTCATTTAATAATATTTTTTTAGAGATTATTGACTGTAAGTTGATGTGGCATATTATGTTCTCCCTTAACATTTTTTATTTCCAATGTTCGATGTTCAGAAACACCTATTCAGAGGACTTGGCGATGTAGAATGTTGGGTGGAGTTAGCGATTGATTCAATGACCATTGACAACAATATTGATAAATCAGATGGCGTGAAAAATGTGAGTTCCATACCTGTACATATGCAAGATTTTGGGCCATACTTATTTCTATGCTTTTGGCACACCCCTATCTAAAATCCCTTCAAAATATCAACTGCATACTTACCATATCCAAGGAATACCTCATCTGGATTATGTGACACCCCTAGACTGACAAAGTTTCACAAGTTTCTAAAAATATTTATGCAGTATATTTACAAGTTCCACGGGATTCCCAACAACATTTTTAGTGATAGAGATCCAAAATTTATAAGGAAAGTTTTGAAATCACTATCCCAACTTACATACACCATGTTGAATCCAAGCACTTATCATTTGTAGAAACATTATTAGAATGAGATACTCAACAAAATTTTGGAGGGACATTTGAAAAGTTATGTGGAATATCTGCAAGCTTCTTATCCAGTGCCTACATCTAGCCGAAAATTGGTAGAAAGAAACTTTCCATACTTCCATAGGTCTGTCTCCCTTCAAGGACCTTTGTGGTTATGATCCTCATAAACTAATGGATTGGACCATTGAAGACAATCATGTGCTTTTGTCCAAAATTTCCTTGAGCAAAAAAAATGGATATTGCATCAACTCAAAGACAAACTTAGAATTTCTCAAGACCAAATGAAGGCATATCAAGATCAACACCATAGTGAAAGAGAATTTGGCATAAAGTAAAATAAAACTTTGGGGGAATTCTTCACTATCATCCAACTACAAACTTTGGAAAAAGAATATTCCAAACTTTGGTTGTTAGTGACCATCTGCGTGTCCTTATTTACATCACTTGTGGTTTTAAAATTATTATGGTCACATACATAGGGGTAGTACCCAATATTCCCCTGCTAAAACCTATTGATATTCCCCTAGTGAAAATTCTAATAATGTCACAATATTATGGATATCATAGTCAATAAAAACGCCTATTCTAAATATCCCTTAAAGTGTTGCTATTTGCAAACTATACCCTTAGATCGAAAAATACCTCTAGTCAAACAAGTTCTTATGGCTCCATGATGGGATCCTAACATACATAACATACTAACATAGACTAACATACCTAACCCACCCTATCTCCCCACTACCCTCCAACCTACTTATCCCACTAACCAACCTAGCCGACAAACCTAACTGTACTAGCCTATATAATAAAAAAAACTAACAAAACCTATCTAACATACCATAAGTTTTTTTCCAAGAAAAAAACCTTTATATTTGATATTTCCAATGTGAAAATACAATATACACATGACTACCTTAATATGAACAACAATTATTATCTTTGATATGTATTTGGACTATCTCTTTATTTATCCTATCACTAATTATTATAGCCATCCATTTATCCTCTAATGAAGCATATAAAAAAACTATTTCATAACATTCTTTCTAGTGCCAAGGCTCTGACATAAAGAATGTAACATTACAATGAGTCTATCTCTGATAACAATAAAACATTAAACAACTCTTACATCAGTAAAGAGTATCTAACCTGCCTTAATTACCCACTTGAATTACTTAATTTAGCGGACCCTTATACTAACGCTTGAACCTTGATCACTGATTCTTGTTCCTAACAAAAATAATGGAGAGTTAAGGTTGCAAACAAGATGCCAATAAATGCCTCATTCCTTCTTATTTTTCCATTTTATAAATCCTTTTTCCTTCCAAAGCTAATATTAATAGGGAATATTAGGATATTAGACAATAAGATTTTGTTAAAGATTAGCATGGTTTTATGCACATTATTCATGTATGTTTCTTAGCATGCACAAGTGGTTTGAAGATAATAGTTTTATATTGTACATGAGTAATACAATGGTTAGGTATTCACCACAGTTATGATACTTTGTCCTTTTCCTTCCATTTGATTGGTTATTTATCTCTATTTAATCAACATCAGGACCATCTTATGTGCATGTGCTGCTATATTAGCTACTGAGAGTAGTGATACGATTTTTCTTTTGACAATGGAGATTTTACATTAAGGATTTTGTCCAATATGTATTTGGAGTCTTGATCTTGTGTATCCTTTGCAAGTTGATTCTTAAGGTGTTCAACCATGTGATTATAACCCATATATTTTTGAATCATACCATGGTTCGTGGCTCTTGAGGTGGTTAACCATGTAATTATAACCCATAGATTTTCAAAACAAACCATGGTTCTTGGCTTTGAGGCTATGGTACAAGGATATAAGCCAACAAATGATGCCATACAAATTTCCTACGGGTCTCATGGACCATGTATACCACTAAACCACCACACAATCTATGCATAAGAAATATTTGTCCTACAAGTGGGATATAAAGACCATTTTGAAGATTGGTGGATTAGGGATGGTTCTTTGGGCATAAATCATGGTTTGGGGTCAAATTCTAGAGTCCAAGGCCATACAAATTACCTCTAGGGATCATGGGATATGTATTGTGCCATAGACCACCACATAGACCTTGCATAGCGAGTATTTACCATATAAGTGAGATATGTATACCATTTTTGGGTTTCAAACAAATGGACGACTCTCAAGAATGATCTTGGATTTGTCTTGACCATCGAGGTATTTACGACCAATTTTGAGCTAAATTTCCCTTTTGGGAGGCTCGGTAGCCTCCCAAGCCATTGATTTACCTCTCAAGGCAAAATCATTGGATATGAGGTCCAATAAACCCTCTAAGTGGGCCATTTCACATCTCTATATTGAGTTGGAATTCATCCATGGTATCCATAGTTGCCACATCTTTGCCCACAAGATTGTGGGTAGAGTTATAACATCTACAACTCCACCTGCAGTCCTATGGGTAGAGTTGCTACATGGAAACTCTGCCCACATGCCTATGGGAAGAGTTGCCACATCTCTTCCCATAGGCATGTGGGAAGAGTTTCCACATCTCTTCCCACAGGCCCGTGGGTAGATTTGTAGCATATACAACTCCACCCACAAGCATGTGGGTAGAGTTGTAGCATCTACAACTCTGCCCATATGCATGTGGGCATAGTTTCCATGTAGCGACTCTGCCCACAGGCCTGTGGGCAGAGTTGCGATGCTACAACTTTTCCCACATAACCTCCAACCTACTTATCCCACTAACCAACCTAGCCCACAAACCTAGTTGTACTATCCTATATAATTAAAAAAATAACAAAAGAATATGCCCATTAAAGACAAAGAAATGACCATTGTGCATCTTTTTTACTAGTTTGAGCATAATAGGACTAAGAAAAGTTCACCTAAAATGTCATATTCTAATAATGTCAAGCACCCAATTCAACACCAACACGCCAAGTACATTGAGATCCAAACATTATTGTCACCTTCTTTAGTATCAAACCATTGAATTGGCACACTATCATACAAAATATTAGGTTCCAATAATATATTTCATGAATCCCTTGATAAACGTCAAGTTTCTTCTTATTCAATTTTCATCAGCAGTGAAGAAATTCGACATTAATGATGGATTTTATCCAACGCCTCATTCATTCTACCTTTTCCATTTTATAACTTTTTCCTTCCAAAGCTAAGATTAATAGGGCATGTTAGGATATTAGACAATAAGAGTTTGTTAAAGATCAACATCGTTTTATGCATATTATTCATGTATGTTTCATAGCATACACAAGTGGTTTGATTATCACAATTTTATCTTGTATGAGAGTAATACAATGGTTAGCTGGTATTCACCATAGTTAAGATACTTTTTCCTTTTCCTTCCATTTGATTGGTTCTTGCTCTCTATTTAATCAACATGAGGACCATTTTATATGCATGTGGTGCTAATGCATATTATTCATGTATGTTTCATAGCATGCACAAGTGGTTTGATTATCAAAATTTTATCTTGTACACGAGTAATACAATGGTTAGGTATTCACCATAGTTATGATACTTTTTCCTTTTCCTTCCATTTGATTGGTTCTTGCTCTCTATTTAATCAACATGAGGACCATTTTATGTGCATGTGGTGCTATATTAGCTACTGAGAGTAGTAATATAATTTTTCTTTTGACAATGAAGATTTTACATTAAGGGTTTTATCCACTATATATTTGGAGTCTTGATCTTATGTATCCTTTGCAACTTAATTATTGGGGTGTTCAACCATGTGATGATAACCCATATATTTTTGAATAACACCATGGTTCTTGGCTCATGAGGTGTTTAACCATGTGATTATAACCCGTATATTTTCAAAACAGACCATAGTTCCTGGCTTTGAGGCTATGGTACAAGGATATAAGCCAACAAATGATGCCATATAAATTTCATATGGGTCTCATGGACCACGTATACCACTAAACCACCACACAATATATGAATAAGGAATATTTGTCCTACAAGTGGGATATAAAGACCATTTTGAAGATTGGTGGATTAGGAATGGTTCTTTGGGACTAAATCATGGTTTGGGGTCAAATTCTAGAGTCCAAGGCCATACCAATTAGCTCTATGGATCATGGTCTATGTATTGTGCCATAGACCACCACATAGACCTTACATAGTGAGTATTTAGCATACAAGTGAGATATTTATACCATTTTGGGGTTTCAAACACAATGGAAAACTCTCAAGATTTATCTTGGATTTGTCTTGACCCTTGAGGTATTTTCGACCAAGTTTGGGATAAATTGCTCATTTGGGAGACTTGATGGCCTCCCAAACCAATGATTTACCTCTCAAGGGAAAATCATTAGATACGCGGGTCGATAAAACCTCTAAGTGGGATATTTCACATCTGAGTTGGAATTCATCCAGGGTATCCATAGTTGCCACATCTATGCCCACATGCCCGTGGTTAGAGTTGTATCATCTACAACTCTTCCCACATGCATGTGGGCATAGTTATGATGCTACAAATCTTCCAATAGGCATGTGGGAAGAGTTTCGATGTAACAACTCTTCCCACAGGCTTGTGGGCAGAGTTGTAGCATGGAAATTCTGCCTATATGCATGTGGGAAGAGTTGCAATGTAGTGACTCTACCCATAGGCATGTGGGCAAAGTTGTGATGCTAGAACTCTACCCACAATCCTATGGGCATAGTTACCATGTAACAACTCTTCCCATAGGCCTGTGGGCAGAGTTGTCACATCTCATCCCAGAGGCCTATGGGTAGAGTTGTAGCATCTATAACTACCCATAGGCCTGTGGGAAAATTTTACACATCTCTACCCGCAGGCCTGTGGGTAGAGTTGCCACATCTATGCCCATGGGCATGTGGGCATAATTTTCATGTAGCGGCTTTTGCCATAGGCCTGCGGGTAGAGTTGCGATGCTACAACTCTACCCCCATGCATGTGGGAACAGTTGCCACATCTCTGCCCACAGGCTCGTGGGTAGAGTTGTAACATCTACAACTCTGTTCACATGCCTGTTGGAAGAGTTTCCATGTAGGGACTCTACCCACATGCCCATGGACATAGTTGTAATGCTACAACTCTTCCCACATGCCCGTGGGTAGAGTTTCCATGTAACAAATTTATGTTAGAGTATAATGGATGTGCTCGTTTTACCATTGGCAATATCTCTATTGTCACCCAACCATAGGCCGAAGCCACCCTACGAGCACCTTAACCTTGACAGAGAATCACTCCGGAAGAAAACCCTAGGCTAGATAGCCAAACAAAGGGTAGCACACCTTTCCCCAAGGATAGTGCACCAACAAGAGCTGATCAGATAGTCCAAACCCTAGACAAGAGATATTCCAAGACAAAACGTAACTGCTAGCTGCAGCAGCTTCACCGACAGCTCTCCTCAAACCTGCGCACAAAACTGGGCACTATAGTGCACACAAGTGCTGCTCTGCAATTCTGAGACTGCCTGCCAAAATGAAGACTGACCTCCTGTATTTATAGTAATTCTGGCTAACTGCCTGGGCCGATTTCTCATTCTGGGTATCTGTCTGTTCAGTATATTATTATTTCTTCTGGCCGACTTCTTCTCTTGGAGGCTAATAACCTAATACAAATTATCTTCTTGAGACGACAAGTCTTCTAGGGTTATTAGCCAACTCATTAGGGTTTCTTCTTGCTTCCCGGAGTATTCTATTCTCGTCAGGTTTACACATGGAGGTAAATACCTCCCGCAACTACCATAATATCAACACTCCCTCCTAGCTAGGGAGGTATTACAGGTAATGGTCTTGAGCACAAAAACATACCATTCACCCGGTAGCATCAACATAGTCGTATAGACTAGATCATGACTAGATCATGAACACCATCATCATCATTAGTGTCATCAGTTGCATCATCTCTCGAAACCATACTCTATCTGAGTAATCAGACATGATGCTCACTCCACAGAGTGATATAAGATCCATTCTTCTAATCTAGAAGAGTAAAGTTCTGAACCATTTTTCGTCTGGGAAATCTCTGTCCTTTGATTATCCATCCAATACTGTTGATAGTCTTCAAGGCAATCGAAACAAAATAGAACACAACTGTGTCTATCCATAGTAGTACATAACTACAATCCGGTGGTACACTACCACACCAAGTAACACACAAGTACTTGATCAACAACGTATAGTCATGAACAGTGGAACACATCCACGACAGTAGTATACATCTACTGTCATATAGTCTTCATAACATTCATCTGATATCAACCTGCATAGAAACAATGTTATGATATAAACTGAATCATTTGGGCCAATATTTCACTCACATCTGTGAGATCTGAAAGAATATCTGCCCTTAGAGTAGAAGAATGAGATATCTGGACTATTCTTCTCAAGCAAGGAAGAATAACTGTCCTGTTTTTTGAACCTGGACCATTCCCCACCCTGGGCCATTCTTCCTACACTAATCAAAGTGCACCCTGGAGAGAATGTATAAACCCTAAGGAATGCCTGTCCCTGATTGCTGAGCCTGGACCATTCCCCACCCTGGGCCATTCTTCCTACACTAATCAAAGTTCACCCTGGAGAGAATGCATAAACCCTAAGGAATGACTGTCCGGACCATTTCCTTTGTTAATTACAAGAGGAAAATATTGTCCTGCATCAACCTTCAAAACATACCATTCCTCATGTTAACCACAATGAGAAATTGATGTCTGGCGAGGCGGGCCAGTCTTCTTGAGTAACCCTCAAGAAGAGAGACTGCCCTAGACCACTCCCCATGTTAACCACAATGGGAATTCGTTGTCTATGATACATCAACAATCTGGACCATTTCCCATGCTAACCACAATGGGAAATCACTGTCCGTCAGAAATCTCAATCCACTTTCCGAACATGAAAGATTCTGTCCAAGCTGGACTATTTTTCAATGAATGTCTTCAATAATATTTTAGTGCTCCCTCCCAACCTGGGAGTCATCTCTTCCTCTTTCAATAAGGAAGTTGTCTCCACGAGCTCCAACTTGAGTACGCAAACTCTTTCATCTTTTACCAAAATGTCTGCTTATCTACTCATCTGTGGAGATATGTACTGGAGAACCACTTTCTCCTTTCCAGACTTCATTACGGATAATGTAATGCTTGATTTCAAATGTACTTTGGTCTGGAACACTGGTTTTCTCTTAAGGCTTCATGTAGCTCTGATCAATAGAGTATATCATTGTTGGAAATCTGGAACATATCCATGTGGCGCTTCTTCTGTCATAAAGAGATCTGATCTACTGAGTAATCATCTTGATACAATATCTTTGTTTATAGAAAATCTTCACCATGCTTCTGTTGTGCACTGGAGGTTCTCCACCAAGTTGTCTTCTTCTATCTGCATGCAAGGGTCTCTTTCTGGTATGCCTCAAAGTCTTGAGGTTTCTCTTCATACGCTCTTTATTCAATTTCTCTGGAGAACATTCTTTGCATT
>ML784168.1:494537-528725 GCA_009831015.1 Picea engelmannii
CAAATTATCTTCTTGAGCCGACAAGTCTTCTAGGGTTATTAGCCAACTCATTAGGGTTTCTTCTTGCTTCCTGGAGTATTCTATTCTCGTCAGGTTTACACGTGGAGGTAAATACCTCCCGCAGCTACCATAATATCAACACTTTGCCCATGGGACTATGGGAAGAGTTGCAACATCTCTTCTCATAGGCTTATGGATAGAGTTGTAGCATCTACAACTCTGCCCACATGCCTATGGGTAGAGTTGCATGGTTGGCTATGAATTTCATTCGATGTATGGTTCAATATGCTTCTGAATGTTTTTTTATCTTGCTTTGTGTAAATTCTTGTATAAGTAAATGACTAGTCTAGATTTGCTAGATCTGTCAATGCATTCCAAGTTATTGCATCAATGCATTGACTAATAATCTTTAGATTTTTAGACCAAGGCAAGAATGCCTTTATAGTATGCAATGTAATGATAGAACCTTTCTAGCCATTAAAGATGCTTGAATTGAGAAAGACATCCAATTTCAATGAGAGGTTTCCTTCCTTTATTCAACTTTAGGGTAGAGATGTGCAATCAATAGATATGTCTATGTGTTTTACATCATCCTATAAATTATTTCTCCTCACTTATCTTGATGAGTTGTCTTGATTGGACAATGGAATTATGACCCATAAGTGTTTCTTATTGTTGGGTATGTGTTATATTCTTTGCACGAGTAGTAGTGTTTGAGCGTTGCGTCGAGCGCGCAGGTTCGGGGGTAGCGCCCTCGAGAAAAAAAATTCTGCCTCGGAAAGCATGCCACATATTTAGGTGTTTTTTCAGCACATGGTTTCTTTGCTGATGGTTTTCTATTTCTGGTTAAGGAATTAGGGTTGTTGACTAATCCAGGTCATTGGGTTAGGGTTATGGATGTCGTTGACTCCTATATGTATATTGTATTGTAAACAATGTATCAACATGAATGGATATGGAATATGCTGGTTTTCCCGGTTTGGGTTTCCAGGGAAAAAATATCTGTGTAATGTTTGTATTTGCCATTATATCTTTTATGTTCTTTTACTGAAGATCTGTTTGCGGTAAATATTGTACAAGGTTAAAATCTACATTTATGTCCTTCATACTAAGATGTCTACTTTCAAAAGATTCTTATTGTTTGCAATAGTAAATAATGTTAGGATTAAAGGGAATTCACATAGTTATATATATATATCTCTAGAGAGTAGATATGACTACCTTATTACAAAAATCAATTAGATCGGCACCCACAAACCCATGTATATTTGATGCAAACAACTATAGGTCTCAAATTGTAAGGGAATAATTTATTCAATGAAAAATAACTTGTAGTATTTCAAGATAGCTTGTGGTCTATTCATTGAGTACCATCTGTTTAAACTCTACTGAGCATAGGAATTGGGAAAAGAATCTCTACTTAAAACCTCACTCTTAGCCAAATTCTCATTCATTCATTCCTTAACACTTTCCTCTGCCTTCGTTTATGCATGTGCCTCTTCAAATGTTTTATAGCCCATGCTTCTTTTCTTAGAAGCACTACTAATCCTATGCTTGTTGTGTCATGTCTTGAGTTTATTTCCATTCTACTAAGCTAATTGCCATTCTGTTAAGCTGTTCAAATATTACATAGATTTTTCTCTAAGAGATTTAGGAGTTGTTCAAGTATTACATCTATTCATTTATGCTTATGGTTCTATCATACATATTTAATGTTATTGTTCACGGGCATACTATATTTGATTTACTAAGGTACTAACATAACTATCATAATGTTATGACACAAGCTTTTGTGTGACAATGATTGCAAAAGAACGTGAAGAGAGTTATTTGTCCTAATACCCATCCCATATAGCATTTTTCTAGTGTGAGCTTAATAATTAAAGTAGATATTACTCTACATTTTATGAGAGTTTATAATTTGTTATTCACTAATGGATAATTTCTTATAAATTTCAATAGTCTACTCAACACTCTACGAATCAAATAATCTTCATATAAGTGAGAAGGTAAAAGTGATTAGTGATATAAATTATAGAGTGCCATTAATTACTTTTGGGATTTACATTTGCTCTCCCTAAATTGTTATCATCCATTCTAGTATGAGTCTAACCATATAAATGTACAAAAGCATTTGTAGAGAACCATAGTACTTGAATATTATTATATTATGTAGTTAATTAGATGATGGATGAGAAACTTCTTCACTATATTTCATGTGGAAAGTGTTCATTATTTTTCATATTTTTTTATTGATATTTTTTCATATTCTTTATTGATAATGAAACAAAACAAAGAATTATAATTTATTTTTTTAAAAGAGAAAAGAGTAATATATTTATGAGTAATATGTATATTATTATAGAAATATAATATTCTATTTTTAAGGTTACGGTCAAGCCACATCAAATTGGTGTATGAGACCTCTTGTTTATGGGACAAGGGACCTCCTTCACCCAATGATTTCACTGGTAAAGTTTACGAAGGTATACATACCCTACCCTACCCCCTCTGGATTTGAACTTGTGACTTTTTAAGAGGAAACACATGTTCTTAACCATTAAACCCACTCAAAATTATGTAGTTAATTAGATGATACATGAGAATGTTGGTAATTGAAGGTGGCTGTGGCTGCACTACCTCGCGGCTGTGGCTGCACTACCTCGCATGAATCCTGGGAGGCTACTGAGGGATGCCTGCGTTCAGTCCAGGAACTGCATCTCTGGGGCTGTGCTTGTATTTTCCTATCTATCGAATTTGTTCTGTGTGTTTATTGAGCTTTCACAGTGCAATGGCCATCTCTTTGTCATGATTGTTTTCCCTTTCTTGCAAGGATTGATTGAGTGTCTGAGGGCTGCGATTTCTTGTTGTTGATGCTCCATTCTCCCTTGAAGTGCTTTCACTTCGCAATTGGTACAGTCACAAGTTGTTCGGCTCCTGCACCACATGATAGTTGAGAACAAACAGAGAGTCCAAGAGCTGCTGTGTGAATTTTGTGAATGGCGGTGAGAGAGGAAGGAACAACTACTCGAAAATACGATAATGAATTCCATCACTTGGGTTCCCTTGATATTTATCACCATGAGAGTTTCTCCTTCGAAATCAAGCATGAAATTTGTCTAGAGTACCAGTGATGATAGAAAGGTTAGAAAGGTGGAAAAGTACCCAAACTGAACGGGATGGACTTCTCGTAATGACGCCAGAGTGAGAGAAAATCCCACATGGGGGAAGTATGCGAGGAACTGGAGCTTTAAAGTCCATCATGCAAATCTCTTGTGCCATTTTCCATTTGCCATTGGCTGCACGTGTAGGTGACGCGAGACACACATTTGGAGCGGGAACTCATTTGATTATGCCTGATGTGTCTGCTATGATTGGGGGGAGTCACATCACTCATTCAATTTATTTTTTTGTGCTTTTTATGCCTCCAACATCCCTTCGATTTTTTCGTGTTTGCAATTATTTCAATGTTATCTCATCCTTTCTGTATAATGTTGAGTGAGGGTACAGTGTGTATTCCTCTTTAACCCATGATGCTAGGGAAGAAAGCTCATGGTTACTACCTTATTTTTCATTAAATCTCATTGTTTTGTTGCCTTGGCTCTCTTGGTTAACTAGTCTGCCTTTTGATTTCGCAATCAAATGATGTGGAAGTATTCCACTCAGTGGAACTTTTGCTTTGCAACTTTGATTCTGTGATAGATTCGTTTCAAGCAAGATTGAGAGTTGTTGTTGGTATTCTCAAACCTTTTATCACCAATTTTGAGTTTTCGATGACAATAATGCTCAACGTTTTTCCTCTTTAACCCATGATGCCAGGGAAGAAAGCTCGTGGTTACTACCTTATTTTTCATTAAATCTCATTGTTTTGTTGCCTTGGCTCTCTTGGCTAACTAGTCTGCCTCTTGATTTTGCAATCAAACGATGTGGAAGTATTCCACTTAGTGGAAATTTTGCTCTGCAACTTTGATTCTGTGATAGATTCGTTTCAAGCAAGACTGGGAGTTGTTGTTGGTATTCTCAAACCTTTTATCACCAATTCTGAGTCTTCGATGACAATAATGCTCTGCGTTTTGTTCTCATGTATCAGATTCAATCCCATTTATATAACCATGACTTCCGCTTGATTTTTTTTATTATTTCCCATTCCCCATGAAAACCTAATGTTTTGGTTTCCTTCTTGGTCAAATATGAGCCCCTCGCACCTGCTGCCCCTAAAAATGATATTATCATTTTTTTATCAGAATAGAAGACTTTTAGCTCCACACAACCCTGGGTCCCCTCTTGATTCCCCATTGAAAAGCCCCATTTCCTAATGTTATTGCTCATGGAGAGACAATATATTATTTGCTAAGGTACTAACACAACTATCATAATGTTACAACAAAATCATTTGCAGGAAATGCTTGCAAAATAACGTGAAAAAGTCACCAAGGTGTGCATAATAAGCTCAAAAAGATGGGTGACTTTTTAAAGTACTTTAATATTATAGGCTTCGATCTTGAAGGAGCTTTGATGAATAACTAAGGAGTATAGATGGAACCTTATAAATATTAACTCCTAGATCAACATGGCTTACTCAACTCTTACTCAGCTCAACATGATCCCAATTGTTTTTTCTTAAATTAATGAACCATTCGTCGGAATTTCGACAAAAGTTAGTCGATCGTATGACTAACAAAATGTTATTCGTCTGACCCAACCACCGTTAGAATCACAACACGTTCATCGATACATTGTCGATTGTTTGATGAAGATTAGTTGATCTTGGGACGAACGTTGGTCGCTCTTACAATGCACAAGCGATGAAAACAAACAGGATTTGGGACGAATGTTGGTCCATGGAATGACGGACTAACGACAGACGTTGGTCGATCGTACGACAAAGATACAATGAAAATGGATGTGGACATTGGTCGATTGTGATCCACGTACATTGTCGGTTTGTTTCTCTTACAATGTACTAGCGATGAAAACAACCAAGATTTGGGACGAACGATGGTCGATGGTATGATGAATTGGTGACGAACATTGGTCGATCGTATGAAGAACCTACAATGACAATAGCTATGGACATTGGTCGATTGCGATCCATATTTGTCATAGGTTAGTCAGTCTTACAACGTACTAGTGATGAAAAATAGACTATATTCGGGACACGACGACGATCGATGGTACGATGGAAGTTTTCAACTATCTTGTGACATAACAGTGTTCATCGCAATTGCGACGGACGTGACATGACTAAAAATGGGTTGTAGGCTTCATCGTACTTGAGACGTTTTGGCAACAAACTTGCATAGGTAAATTGTTGGAATATGGGTCCAATGTACTAGTGACATCTTACAATATCCAAGGAAAAGTATATTTCCATGGAATTCCTATTTAATCCTATTCAACACTAAGCCCTTGCCCATACTACTACACCATTTCGTGCAGTTTCACCCATTGGGATTTTTTTTTATGGAATCACCTAAATGTAAAATATGCTCTCGAAAATTTTACTTCATCTAAAATAAATCCATGTTCTCCTAGAAAAGACCATTATGCAACCAAACACTATTCCATAAACTTAAAAAACAAACCTATATTTACCATTTCTAACATCAAATACTAAAAACGACATCCCTTTCTTCAATAATTCCCATACCTCCTCCAACCTCAACTTCAATGTCACCAACAAAATCAATAGTATTCCATCTACACCAAACTCCCTAGAAAACGAGAATCATCACAAACAATATGCACATCACAAATATTAACTAAATAAGCGTTGACATGATACAATATCCAAGGGAAATCATCTTTCCATTGAAATCCCAATTGAACCTACTCAACACCAATCCCATGCCCATATTGATAAAACATTATGTACCCATATCAATGCTTGTTCAAAATACATACTTGCAATACTTTGTATGGAGTCTTACCCTTGGATTCGCACA
Organism: Picea engelmannii; assembly: GCA_009831015.1. Lineage (NCBI taxonomy): Eukaryota > Viridiplantae > Streptophyta > Pinopsida > Pinales > Pinaceae > Picea > Picea engelmannii. The sequence goes on from ML784168.1 coordinate 500,483, forward strand.
ACCATATCACCTAATGGTTTTATTTTTTCTCCTTGTTGCACGAAAACTAATCGCCACCTCTTCTCTAAATGGAATAATATGAATCCTGGAGACCAACCCCTTGTCTTGTCAATTACTACCCAAATAGAAGAAATGCTCATCACTTAAGTTATCTCACTATTGCAATTTAGCAATGCTCAAGGTGGCCAATACAAATATAGTGGTCACAATATTAGTTTCCCACAAAAAATCAACACAATTGCTAATTACCTCCTGTTGGACACAGACCTAGTCAAGAGAATATGTTATTTTTGGGAAGAGAAACACGAAAGGAGGAACACCTGGAAGGAAAAGTAGCACGTGTGAGGGAAGCAGACAAGGTGCACATGCAAGGAAGACGTAACGATGCTAGGGTTAGGGTTTTTGCAATGTATTGTAATGGCTGATGAGCCAAGAATATAAATAGGTAGTACTTAGAAGAAGAAAGGGAAGAACAAGAGAGAGAGGGAGGAAAGAGAGGAGGAGAGAAAAGAATGGATGGTAGAGAGTTGTAAGAACTGTACTACTCAGTGAGTTGGTGATCTAAGGAAGCAGTGAGCGACTCGATCTCGATGGTTATATCGCAGGCTGAGGAGCCTGGTGCGATTTAGTCAACCTCACAAGGACCGATGAGCCTGTTGAAGAGAGTAAGATCTAAGATTGTAAACACATGTGGTGTGACATATTATTGAACCTTAATAAAGAGCTTGAGAGCCATATTTTTGTGGACGTATCCCAGGAGGGGGTGAACCATGGTAACACTTGTGTTGTGTGAATGAATGTATGCATCTTTATTGTTGTTAAGTGGTGAATGTTAGATGAATGAATTAACTATTTAACTCTGGTATTTCACATGCATGAATAGAATGATTGCTATAATTAGATGTTAGACTGAATAAATAAAGATTACAAGATACAACCGCATATTTCCACTCATTCCTAGGTCACAAATGCCTGAGTATTGTAGCCACCCATAGAGTTATCTCGGGTGAGACTGCGCAGTGCACTCTGTGTGTTGCGTTGCCTTTTGGTCTACCAGAGGGGTCGATAGTTTTAGAGGGATTTTGTTGGGAGCTATCAAATCGGAACCGGGGTCAATCTATGATAGTAAGGTAGGATCAACATAACCAATAGAGAATCCAAAGTAGAAGAGTAGAAAACCAACAAATGGTTTCGTTTTCGGTTGGTTGGAACATGACGGGATTGAGTATATGAGATTTGCGGAAGATGCGTCAAAAGAATGTCAGATCAAATGAAAAGACGTTGAGACAATGAGAATCTAAAAGGGGATGTTGAGACCGTGGAATCCAATGAAGGCAGAGATAGAGAGCTGGTTGAAAAAAAATGAGCTGGAGTTTGCACAGAAAGATAGCAGAAGCCCAAAGTTGACACCGCTCAAATATCTGGACAAGTACGTATTCAACGACTTGCATGAACTATTTTTCTGTGATTTCCCGCATGTATTGCAGGAATGGATAAAAAGGTTGAAATAAAACCATCCTAAAAATCGGATCAGACAACTAGAGTGGAATCCTATAGAGATCGCGCAGTTACAATGAGTTGATAATAAATTTACGCATGTAGTATATTTCTGGTTAGACAACATTGTTGCAAGATTTATCACATAATTTGCAGTAGATACAACTAAGTCTTACGGTGCGGCAGAACAATAGTTCTTTAAGGGACCTCGAGGTAGGTATATAATATCGTTATATACTTCTATTAATATATTACTATATAACATAGGTGTAATGACAATGGAGTCAGACAACTAAACTTCCATGTGTGCATGGGGAAGCACTGATAGGAGAAGGAGAAATGGAGGGAGAAATGGATAAAGGAAAGAAGGGGGATACCTTGGACCCAATTATGATGGACAAAGACCAAATCAAGCGGATCATGGCAGCAACTAGAAGAACGCACATTGGATTACCCTACCAATATAAGATGAACACCAAGAAGAGAACCATAGCCACGAGGGAGGGCTTGACAAGTGATGAAGAAGAGGTAGAGGATCTCTGGGCTGTGGAGCAGATTGAGTAAATCCTGCGCATGACATATGAGAGGAAGACGAGAGGTGCAAGAGCAAAAATAGAAAGCAACACTCCTATCATATCATTGTTAGTGTGGAACCCATAAACCCATGTGCGACTAATACACCAAGAAGAACACCACCATTTAGACAACCGAATTTCGGGTGAAGGAAGACATAAGGAAGTACATCTACACAAGGAACAATAACTGGGGAAGCCAGTTTAGGAAGTGTTAGTTAAGTATCTACACTGTGCGAAGGTAGTATTTTAAATTTCAGGATGGACGGACATGATCCCATCATCAGATTACCAGAATTCGAAGGAGAGGTGTGAGAGGACCCTGAGAAGCACTTGTTTATTTGTGAAAAGATCTGGGAAGAGAAATAGATCACAGATGAGGACACTAAACTTGCACAGTTAGCTATAACATTAAGAGATCGTGCACTGGATTGGTACATGAGTTTAGCTACAAACATTCCTCCAGGAACAACCAAAACAATTGGAGATATCAAGATGCTATTGATAAATGAATTCCAGAAGCCTAGTACAAAGGATCAATACATGAATGAGATGATAGATATTAGATAGAAACCAAGAGAATTTGTCTGGGAAATTGACCATAGATTCAAACGATTGAAGGGAAAGCTAAAGTATGTCATGAAATATATGCAACATAGGCATTTGTTCAAACACAGGCAAAGGCTCTATAGGAAGCCCTACAACTGGAAGAGAAACAACATCGGAAGACAAATCCATCCATAGAGGAGATGAAGGAGGATCTGAAGAACTTAACATTCCATCTCAACCAGAACAAAGGTAAGGAAAAAATAGAATATGTTTGGTGTACCACATGTAGGATAAAAGGACACCATAAAAATGAATGTCCAACATTCGTGCAGTACATGGCAGCAGGAATGCCAAACCTGTTGCCAATAAGAGGACTATGGTGTGAGATATGTAAGAAATAGGGGCATGATCCATATCATTTCCCAATGATGTAGAAGTACCAGACAATACTTAAGAGTTCATATTGCAACTTTTGCAAGTCAGCAGGTCATGATGACAACGATTGTAGGACCATGGAATTGATGAGGGAAATAACATCAGATGCTTACAAGGTGCAGACATAAATGATGACCGAGCAAGCCGCACCATAGTTTAACCAAGTACCGTCCCCGTATAACACTGTGAAACAATAGTATAACACTGAGAAACAATCATATAACACTGCAAATCCACAATACAATATCGCGAAACCACACTATAATCCCGCGCGGTATAACCAGGCACCTCAGTAAAATGCACCATGAGGAGATCGAGCTGGATACAAAGGTGGAGGAAGAGGAAGAGGACCAGTGGTATGCCAAAAATTTCAACAACCAAGACACTACACAAGAGAATGTCCACTCACACCTGCGACGTTTATGTATTGTTGCTCATTAGATCATGACACGGAAGAATGCCCTACATTATTGGGGAAGATGCAGGAAAAGAAAAATCAAAACAATCAGAATGTTCAATGGATTTTAGCGGAAGTAAGGGATGACAGAAGAAATATCAACATAGTTACGCGGGGAGTAGCTAAGACAAGAAACAACACAATAAGACAAGATCCAACACAACACCAATGGGTGAAGAATAATGTCGAACCAAAGAAGCAGTTTGATGCACATAAATAAAATGAGATATTCAAGCAGGCCAGACAAGAATTCCTGAAGCCAGACATTGCATCGACATCAACTGCGTAGCATAATAAGGAAGTACCAGTGTACGAGATGCCTCCATCTCCAGATCACACCAAAGAAGCACATCCCCTAGGACAGGTAAGTACGATTAAAGGTTTTTTGCAATCCAGTGTTAAACTATTAAACGATCCATCCTTTGTTAAAGTATTACAAAATATGCTACAAAGATGTAGCATAGAGGAAGAATGAAATCTAGAACAGAAAACAATTAATCATCCACATACAAGGAGGAGAACAAGTAGAGAATTCAGACTGAACTCCAACATTGGAGATTTCAACATGGGAGATATTATACTGGATTTAGGATCCGAAGTAAATGTGATACCCAAGAAGACATGGCAATGTATGGGATAATCCACATTAGACTATTCACCAGTTCATCTGAAACTAGCAAAACAACACATAGTTCTACCAATTGGAAGACTAAAAGGGTTGACAATAGATCTGGATGGAGTGCGCACCAAAGCCGATTTTGAAGTAATAGAGATAGTGGATGGCACAACACCTTACCCAACACTTCTTGGCTTGTATTGGGCGTTTGAGAATCAGGCCATAATCAACTTCAAGATGAGGAAGATTACATTCGATTCGGGAGAATGCAGAGTCATTGTGCCATTGGATCCATCATACAGGGAAAGGTTTGTAGAACCTACTTTCTTAGACCTGGAGGAAAATAACCAGTTGTACAGAACAACCATGTGAGAAGAATATTATGTGAACCCAACTGCATATGGGATACTTAGTTGGATAAGAATCACCTCATGTGAGTCAGACTCAGATACGGGCCTAGAGAATTGGTAGCAGAGGTTACACAAAGTCTCCACAAGAATAGACCACGCAGTAAGATGGGTAGGTACAGAGATAAGGGAACCTCCCATCTTCCATGGGGTGAATGAATTAAAAGCATTATTAAAATGACACGAAGATGAAGTGTTAGAAAATTTGAGGCTCTTAGCCATGGATATAACACTCAAGGAAACACCTCCAAGATGGTGGGGTGTGCACAAAGAGATAGTTAAGAACTGGTACCAATGTAAGTGGTTATTGTGCAGAATAGGGAAGCAACCAACCATAGAAATATCACGGACATGGGGCACCAGTAGAACACTTGGAGAAGTGAAAAACTCTATGCAGGGTGACACCACCAGAGGAATGGCCTCATCATTTTCTTCACACATTAGAAGGAATTCCAACAAACTGGTATATAGACCAGGAATTGTGCAGAGGAACTACAAAATGGACAATCTTACAACAGAACTTTACAGTTACTTTCTCATTTGATCACGACAACCCCAAAATAGACTCAACACTTAAACAAATAAGAGGGGTGATATTCATTAAATAACCAGAAGTTGAACTCATGAAAGAAGAACAACAACAGAATAGACAGATAGTAAAAGAACTACTGTCATGCGACCATGTGCAGGAAGAAGCACTGTATGAAGATGACATGTGAAACATTCATATTGTGGAAGTTGAAGGTGAAAGAGAAGTGGAAGGTCCACCTCTGGAATCAAAAGTTTTTGATGTGTCGTCAAGGTGAAGAAATTCAACATTGGGACAATTGAGAATCCCAAAATGGCTAGCATTGGAGATTACTGGGATGAGCAAACAATGAAAAGCATAACGTATTTGTTGCACGAGTATAACAACCTTTTCCCAACAACATTCACATAAATGAAAGGAATTTCAGGAGAGCTAGGTGAAATGAAGATACCTCTCATATCTGAGGCAAGACCGATAAGACATAGACCCTATAGACTAAACCCCATATATAAACAAAAATTCAAAGCCAAAATTGATAGGATGTTGGAGGCGGGAATCATAGAACCTGTAGAGGAATCTAAATGGGTATGCCCTATGGTAGTTCAGGAGAAAAATCAGGGAGGGATAAGGATATGTGTCGACCTAAGGAATTTGAATGATGTGTGCCTACATGACACGTTCCCTACTCCTTTCACCGATGAGGTGTTGGAGAATGTAGGAGGAAATGAAGCTTACTCATTCACTAACAAATTCTCAGGCTACCATCAGATCAAGATAGCCGCAAAAGACAAATACAAGACCATTTTTCCACAGAATGGGGATCCTACTAGTACACAGTCATGTCGTTTGGACTGAAGAATACACCAACAATATTTTCCAGAGTAGTCATAACTGCATTCAAAGAATTCATCCATCATTTTCTAGAGGTATATCTGGATGATTTGACAGTCTATAGTCTGTTGAAAGACCATGTAGAGGTGTTGAGGTTGATGTTAGAAATATGCAGGCAATGTCAGATATTGTTAAACATCAAGAAATGCATCTTCAGAACACCCTTTGGGATACTATTGGACCATATAGTATGCAAACAAGGCTTGCTAGTAGATCCTACAAATATTGTAGTAATTGTTAATCTACCACCACCAAAATCAGTACGACAGTTAAGAGCAACATTGGGACACAGAAGATACTACCGGAAATTCATAAAAGGGTATGCGTAGATCACTGCGCCAATGGAGAAACTGTTAAGAAAAGACAACAAGTTTCAGTGGAATGAGGATTGTGAGTGAGGATTGGACACTTTGAAAGAGAAGATGGTAACCGCACCAATACTAGTATTCCTATATTGGGAAAAGACATTCCATGTGCATGTAGATGCATCAACCATAACACTTAGATCTATTCTGGCGCAACCAAGAGTAGGAGAATTGGACCATCCTATAACATTTGCTAGCATAAAACTATCAGAATCAGAGAAGAATTACAATACCACAGAGAGAGAAGGCTTAGATATGGTCTACGCACTTCAAAAGTTTAGACATTACCTATTGGGAAAACATTTCAAGATGTTTACAGACCATTCAGCTCTTAAATACCTCGTCAACAAGACAGTGTTGGGGGGGGGGGGAGAATTTGTAGATGGTTATTGTTGTTTCAAGAATTCAACTTAGAAGTGATAGTCAAACCAAGGAAGTTGAATGTAGGAACTGATCACCTGTCAAGGATCATTAATGGAGAGGAACCTACGAATCTACAAGACAAATTTCCTGATGCACAATTATTTTCAGTCCAAGTAGTTGATGAATATTTTGTAGACATCATTCAATACTTGAGTACAGGGACTACGCCACAAGAATTCAACACTAAGCAGAAGAAAAATATGGTAGTCAGGGATGCAGACTATCAATTGATCGCATGACACTTATACAAGATGGGTGCAGACAACATCCTGAGAAGATGTGTGCTAGAAAATGAAAGACCTAGGATTCTAGCATAAGCCCATGAGGGAATAGCAGAAGGAAATTATGCAGGCAAAGCTACCATGTAGAAGGTATTGCGTGCAGGACTATGGTGGCCGACATTTCAAAAGGACTCAAAGGACTACTGCCAGAGATGTGATGTATGTCAGAGGGTTGGAGAACCGAATAGACGGGACAAGATGCCCCTGATACCATAAGTAACCTTGCATATATTTGACAAATGGGAAATAGATTTTGTGGGACCAATTCACCCACCAACAAAAAGGCGATGAGCGAGCTTTATTATTACTGCGACAAAGTAATTAACAAAATGGGAAGAAGCAACACCCGTAAAAGATTGCAGCACAGAGACAACAACACACTTCTTGTTTGAGCAAGTGATCACTAGATTTGGATGCCCAAGGATTTTTATGAGTGACAAAGGCACTCACTTGATTAACAACACTATTAAGGAGATGACTGAGGAGTTTGAATTTTATCACCAAAAGAGTACACCATACCATCCTTGAGCTAATGGAACAATGGAAGCCTTTAATAAGATCCTAAAAAATGCATTGACAAAGATCTACAATATTAATAGGGATGACTGGGACTTGAAGATACCAACAATACTGTGGGCATACATGACCACATGCAAAAAATTGACAGGGCAACCACCATTCAGATTTGTGTATGGACAAGAAGCAGTGGTGCCATTAGAGTTTTTGGTAGCTAGTCTGTGTGTAGAAACAATTACAAACATGACAGAGCGAGGCGCAGTACAAGAAAGGCTAAGTCAACTGATGATCACGGAAGAAGATAGGATTCTAGCAGGGTTTCACTAAGAAGTACAAAAAGTAAGGGACAAAGCTTGGCATGACAAACATATCAAGATGAAAAATTTCAAGGAGTGAAACCTAGTCTTGGTGTACGACAATAAATCTCTTCAACACCCAGGAAAACTCATAATGCATTGGTTGGGACCATATGAAGTAAATACTGTCACATATGGGGGAGATATACAATTGAAGGATTTAGGAGGAACAAAACCCAGAGGAATTATCAATGGGAGTTGACTGAAGCCGTATAGGGACAATCGACCTCCTAACACTTACAAAAAAAAAACAAAGGGCTGCGCGCATCAATAGAGGGGTTACCACGCCAGACATCAAAAGATAGAAACCAGCTAAAAGAGGAGTAGTGCGTCGAAAAGATAATTTCCACATGCACCGACCAAACAACATCACACGCACTCAAAAACATTAGCGCACCGAAAAAAGGACCAATGATCAGAAAAAGGCAAAAATTGCGGAAATGGTGGTTACGACAAATAGGTGCCAACTAGCGACGTCTATCAAAATTGAATGACAAGTATGATTGATGGGACGTTGCATTAATCGTGCGAACTGACAACGTCAATGGAATTCAATGGCAGGTACGTGGGGATCACCAGTTCATTCAAAACACAACTTGAGTAACTTCTCCGAGAAGTTTCACACGATTCCTATATAAGGTAAGCACGCGGGTATCGGAAGGGTTATTGTGAAATTGAGAAAAGCACAGAGCGACAGAGTATACATAGCAGAGAGCGAGTTTGCATGAGTTACATAACGAATTAGATCGGCAGAGACCATTTTAACCACCATGGAATCACCCAAGCTAGGTGCACCGAGCCAGGCCTACAGAAGACCTCGAAGCAACCTTAGAGCACCAAAAAAACCACAGGGAATCAAACAAGAAACCACCCAAACTACTAAATTCGTCAACTTGGAAAAAATTCCTTTGCCCAATATGGAACCAGCGAGCCCCACACCAGTGGTGGAGGAAACCCAACAAACAACAACAATGGGAATGGATATTGATATGCTGGAAGTTGGACAGAGCCAGCAGGCCAGGGACGCAGGCAATCCTTCGCGCCCTGAAAACGATGAAGAAGCCCCAAGGTTTAATGGATGGTCCCTAAGTAGACAGAATTGGTCGCGCCAGAAAGGTCACCAAAAAAAATGTCGTAGCAACAACATGAGGGCATAGTAGAAGATGTCACCGGTCGGGCAGAGGCGTATACAGAGGAGAGAACAATGGAGGTTGGAACCTCTAGTCAACGACCACAACGGAAGGGCAAACAACAAATAGCAAGATCACCACGTAGGTAAGCTGCAAAAACCATAGTCTTACCACGCATTCCCGAAGGGGTGTGTATCGCGGCTAACTTGTTAGGATGCGTGGAAAAACTAAAATACTCTGCGCATGGATGAAATTGTGGGCCATACACCCTTCAAATATCTAGAACAAATACAATTGGTAATGGGGTAGATACCAACCAAGGTGTTATATAAACTACAAGTCAATGTCGCGTAGGAGGTACAGTCACGCACACACACATATGCAACATAACTGCAACACACGAAGGATAGCAGAGAAGAGTTGGAGTTGGTGCTCGAGCAGGTCAAGATCGAGACCAAAGACAAGAAAGATCGTGCAGATAGGCTTGAGCAGGGATTGGTTGTATCCTATGACATAATTCCAAAGAACGCACAAATAGCAAAGCCGATGACCACGCAAAAAATTGATTAGATTGTGTAAACAATCAATCAATACAGGCATGAGATCGAGAACCTCCAGGAACAACTCATCCCTACCACTCCTCTGGAGGTTAAGGAACAAAAAAAGCATGAAGCAGTAGGGCAGATGGAGCAAATGGAATGATAAGTCAACGCAACTGTCAACTTGTTTGATAGAGAATCACAACTATGGACAAAGCTGGAGGAGGATCAACAGGTCCTGCAGTGGGAACATGAAGAGGAAAAGATAAGCACAACTATTCAGGACCTCAAGCAAAGGCAGAAGACGATGAAGATCATTGAGAGCCTCAAAGGAGTACAAAATATGAAGAAACTGCAAGCAGAAATTATAGCCGCGTAGACACAAAATAAGGATCGACAAGCTCAAATGGAATCTCTCTAAGAGCTAGCAGAAGAGGTCATTGCACAGGAAGAAGAGGAAAAGAAGAACATGGCACAAATTCAGGCAGAATGTGTAGAGATGATCAACGAGGAGACTACAACACAAGTATTGGATGCATTAAGGGAAAAGATCGCGCAGGCTCAAACATAAGCAAGGGAACTCACAAAGAAGTTCCATAATCTTGCAGGAGCTTTTGAAGAAGAGCACAAAGTTTAGGTGGCTTGGGACAAGCCACATGTCAGTGTTGGGGGCCCTTTGGACACAGACCTACTCAGAAGAAAAGACTATTTTTGTGAAGAGAAGCATGAAAGGAGGAAAGGAAAATTGGAAGGAAAAGAAACACATGTGAGGGAAGCAGGTGAGGTGTGCATGCAAGGAATACCTAATGATGACAGGGTTAGGGTTTTTCAATGTATTGTAATGGTTGATGAGCCAAGAATATAAATAGGTAGTACTTAGAGGAAGAAAGGGAAGAGCAAGAGAGAGAGAGAGGAAATAGAGGAGGAGAGTAGAGAACATATGGTAGAGAGTTGTAAGAACTGTACTACTCAGTAAGCTGGTGGCTAAGGAAGTAGTGAGAAACTCGAGCCCGAGGGTTAGATCGCAGGGTGAGGAGCCTTTTGCGATTTAGTCAACCTCACAGGGATCGAGGAGCCTGATGAAGAGAGTAAGATATAAGATTGTAAACATGCGCGATGTGACATATTACCGAACCTTAACAAAGAGCTTGAGAGCCAGATCTTTGTGGACGTATCCCAAGAGGGGTTGAACCATGGTAACACTTGTGTTGTGTGAATGCATGTATGTGTCTTTATTGTTGTTAAGTGGTGAATGTTAGATGAATGAATTAACCAGTTAACTCTGGTATTTCACATGCATGGATATAATGGATGCTATAATTAGATTTTAGTCTGAATAAATAAAGATTACAAGATACAACCATAGATCTCCACTCATTCCTAGGTTGCAAACGCCTGAGTATTGTAGCCACCCATAGAGCTATCTCAGGTGAGACTGCGCAGTGCACTCTACGTGCTGCGTTCTAGTCTACCAGAGGGGTTGGTAGTTTTAGAGGGATTTTGTTGGGAGATATAAAATCTGAACCGGGGTCAATCTATGACAGTAAGGTAGGATCAGGATAACCAATAGAGAATCCCAAGTAGAAGAGTAGAAAACCAACACCTCCCATGCCACATTGAAGATTTGGACATTTTGGTAGTTAGAAGGCATGGAATAGAGGGAAAATCGTATGATTGTTATGAGACCAAATATCAGGTCATGAATGTACTTCTCTACAAGATACAACATGATATATATTACAAATATGTCCAACTCGGCCACATCTCAATTTCTACACTTCTTGTTGTATGTACAAACATCTCTTCTAGACTCCACAACAATTCTTCTAGTATTTCAGATACATGCCAAGACGATCCAAAATTTTCTGAAAACCATTTTTTGTTTCCTTTCATGTGTCTAATATGCATTGAGAAATGATAGAAATCAACAACTTTGTCCAAGAAAAAGTTGGCCCTCCATTAAATATGATTGAATGGCCACAGATAGGAGGAGAACTAGTGAATGAATACACTACAAAGGGTTTATTTGAAATGGAATTTCCATCACTTTTCCCAAATTGCCATGTAGTACATGACCAACCACAACAAAGAACCATCCACATCGACCAATATGCACTCCACTTGATGCGATATCATGAACATAGATTCAATAGCCATCCAAGGTTCCACTACTTCCTATACAACCTCATCATGCCAAGAAAGTGTTGCAATGTTTGTAAAGAAGAGCCAAGAGAATACCATGCCAACTACTATTGAATCCCTATGATGCCACCTTCAAACTTTTCCCACTGAAAAATTACCAAAGCATGTTATGATATTTGGGGCACATCTACGAGGGACTCAAGCAAACTATACTTCTCATAGAATAGAATTGACAGAAATGATCACGCAACTAGGGTGCCCCACATTGTTCTTCACACTCAATGCAACATACACAAAATGGCCAAAATTACATGTTGTAATGAGAACCTCACCATATTTCAACCCATTGTTGCGAAAACTATGGTAGACTTGTAATATCATTCAATGACCCCACATTGTTATTCATACATGCATCAAAGGTTTGCAATCTTCCATGAGAAGACGTAAAAATACTTGCACATAAAGGAATTTTGGTATGGGTATGTCACAATATACTTTTATCCCCATGCATTCTGTAAAAATCATACAATTTAAACACCTCTCTAACATTATGTTAATGGATTTCATGCAGGTATGAATGTAAACACAAAGGATCAACACATATTCATGGTTTATTATGGTTACAAGCTGCTCTAGACATGGGAAATTTGGATTGGGAAGACCCCATGAAAATAAGTTATGCTAAGGATTTCTTTGAAAAATAATAAACAACATGGAATCCCCAAAACTACCATGTTACAAATGTACACATGCTCCATTGAGGATGACCCTTGTTTAATAAATGCAACATAAGTCCTTGCTTCACACTTGTTTGAGGACTACACTAAGCTACTTAATCAAGTACAATTCCATACAAAATGTGATGAGATGACATGTCTCTATAGGAAATCCTCCTAGCTTCAATGCAAGTATAATTTCCTATAGAACTTATGCACCGAGTCATTTATCTTCATTGAGGATACTGGTAAAAAACATGGACTTGCTTGGAGTGATGATCGTCCAAGCATACATAACCCTGACATACTTACGATATGGCAAGAAAATATGGATTTCCAACCTATCCTCTCCCATCATGCCGTTTTGAAATACATTTCCAAATATGCTTCTAAAGTAGAGGGAAGGTGAGAGAGATATCATCATATGTTGACTAGAATAACAAATACATTGAATCTAAAAGACCTTGCTTCATCTCTATAAGCGCTTGCATACAAAAGCTATTGTTGATTGAGATATAGCCATGTAAGAAACCTACCATATGTTATAGAAACTTCCCCTTGTTACATGTAGTAATCTTTTAAGCACGATAAATTTTGGTCACCATATATTTCATTGAGTCTCCCAAGATACACACGATTGTTTATCCATATCTAGCTTCATTGACGCCTATGTCAATCACCCTCCTTGCCTTCATTCCCTCCCTCTCATTGAAACTGCAAAATATTGGTCATATAGTCTCCATAAAATAATGACCCACAAAGACAAATATGATTCTCGATAATTGTCTTTGTCTGGCCACACTTTATGGTCATTCCTGCACCATATTCCAAAACCTTTGAAGACTTTTGTCGAAGTGAGTTGCTACTATACAAACCATTTTGTAACTTTGCAACTGACATAGGCCTCTCAAGAGATACCATCATACAAAATTGGGAGAACATAAAAATAACCTACCATGCATGGCATTTACATCGTTCCCCTCTGAATGTCGAAGAAACAACACTAGTTGAAGCTAAAGACAATGGAACACAGATGCATCCTGACCTGGAGATAAATGAGTGGGAATTATTATCAATATTGATCCTGTTGTTCCTGAGATTAAACTTAAGGCTCAAAGAATAATGTCATCCATCAGAAAATTAAAGAATGTTTTTAGAATGCTTTTTCTTCCGTTAGTTGTGTAAAAATTAAGTCCTCAAATGAAATTAATAGCTGAACAGAACATAGGTTGTTTTTCGTTGTCTGAGTCAATTTATCAAAAAGGATGATGAAGGAGAAAATTACAAACTATTAAGCAAATTAAGGAATCAATGATAGAAGAATCTTACTTTGTGTATAGTAGAAGAAAGAGTGGAACGCACCCCTGAAAGGATATATAATGTAGTGATTCAAGTAGCTTGTAGGTATTGTATTTGCTAATAGAAAATACAGAGGAAAAAATGTTTACTATTAGATAACTAAATGAAATGTAATCTCAGTAGATGCTGTACTAAGTTGCAATTGTTCACTCATCAAGGAGTAACATAAAGAAAACTAGAGATATGGAATACAAAGAGAGCGCATAACTCAAACAACACAAAAAGTTACCTAATGTGTTTATACAAAAAAGAGTGCATAACTCAACTCTTACCTAATATGTATTTATACAAAAAGTTCTCAACCCTAAGAGGTTGGAATTCCTCTATTTCTAAAATAGTAAATTTACAGAATATGAAATCTGAAACGTTTCGCTTGCATTTATGTTGGTCTCCTCATTATGCTGGCAGAGGCATTTTTCTCTCTAGTTCTCCAGCTCCGAAACGGATAACGCACACATGTTATCTCATTTGTTTCCAGAGGTGCTACCTTTTCCTTGCTCAATACATTTGATGAATTTTCTCACAAATTGCACCACCATCATGGAGGGCTCTGTTAAGTTATTAGCCTAAAAAATATATAATTTCTTTTCCAATTGAGGCAATCTTTCTTCCATTCGTCTATCTTCTGAAACTATAGACTGTAATTGCAGACTAGGCTTCACTAGCCATTTATTTATATGAATAATATCAACCTGTTTTATCTGTGAGATTTCGGTCCGAGAGACCCAACTACGACCTTTTACGAATTGAGAATAGTCTTGGTTGGGATATCTACGTGGTCCAACGCCCAACTGATCATATCATTGTAGGGCAAGAGCTTAAGCCTTGTCGCTATCTTCTGTAGCTCTGACTGAGAAACAATTTTGTATTTGTTAGATAGGTCCTTCTTCTCGTTGTCACTTGAATCATCCGAGCAATTTACCAATTCATAGTGTAAGATGTTGAATACTTGCGTCCAAGATTTGACGGTATCTATGCTTCTGGGCGAGGTGTCGGAGAGAACATCTGCGTTCTGGCTCAAACTTTCACCAGTCGGTTTAGGTGCTTTCCGTGGAGCCATGGTATCAAGCCTTTGATCTTTGTTATCTGCCACAGGAAATGCGTAAAATCCTTCATATGGAAAAACTTACTGCTCAGTAAAACGCATAATGAAATTCAAATTCACATCGCTTTTCCTTTAATCGCATTGATCAACCAATACCTTTACTGACGGAGTATTTACTTTCTTTAATGAATCAGATTCAAGCAGTGGTTCAAAATCTTATTTGGAATGATTGCCATAAAGGCATTATTAATGACATTTATTTTTGGTGGTTCATGCTCGGGAAAAACACATACGAAACTTGAATCTATCTGGGTCATCATTAAGCGATGGATTAATTAAGAGATAATATTTGTTAAAGCATCGGTTAATCATATTTATCGTTAAGTAAATTTCGACATTTCGACTCTCGGGAGGTCTTATAACACCCTAAGCTATAACTTACGAAATGCGAAATCACGTTGTGATTAATTAAGTTTAATTGTGTTTAACCCTTTTAATTAATCACGATTAACCTCAAATATTTCGTGGTTTCAGGTCTCGGGATATTGATAGTCTCTATATGTTAGGATCCCCGAAACGTGAAATCGCGATAAGATTTATTAATCGTTAATTGTTCTTAACCCTAAATTAACATGGTTTAACACTTAAGACAATTTCGTGATTTCGGATGTCGGGACTTTGGAAATACTACATGTTGGACTGTCATGCATCGTGAAACCCCGAAACCCGACGTTTCAGAAGCAACCTTTAGTGATTTAATTCCTTAATGAGTAGGCAACTCCATCACCTTTAAGAGTTTAGGATCATTCGATTAGATGTGAGACTTCATCAACGGTGAGACTCAAGCACGCGTTGTTTTTATTTATGAGGAAAAATATATCCCGACCTCGCTGAGTGCCACTTTGACAAGCCTCGACACATGCTTGAATGAATTTCGAGACATGAATTTGTCTGCCATGAATCCTATTAGAATTCTCTCATGTATTCCACCTCTATGAATGTGTCTAAATTAGTGAGCAACTCACTTTCCATGTACAATCTTCATACCCGCTCGAAAAATTGACACTAGTTGTCTACAGGCAATCAAGCCACGTTCGATTCCCACTATGGTCGTGTAGAAGAAGATGGATTTCCATAATGGTTTTCAGTGGGGGACCGAAATATATTACAGTCGATGGCTAGGAAAGCCAACATGGTGTTTTCCCAAGACGGTTCCATAAATTATCGAACGATCAGGAAAGCCGTAAAGGTTGTGCCTCAGCAAAGTAGTAAGAGATACATGATCTACGTCAGACCTAGTCACAATTGCTAATTGCTAATTACCTCCTGTTGGACACAGACCTAGTTAGGAGAAAATGTTATTTTTGGGAAGAGAAGCACGAAAGGAGGAACACCTGGAATGAAAAGCAGCACGTGTGAGGGAAGCAGGCAAGGTGCACATGCAAGGAAGACCCGACGATTCTAGGGTTAGGGTTTTTGCAATGTATTGTAATGGTTGATGAGCCAGGAATATAAATAGGTAGTACTTAGAAGAAGAAAGGGAAGAGCAAGAGAGAGAGAGAGGAAAGAGAGGAGGAGAGCAGAGAATGGTTGGCAGAGAGTTGTAAGAAATGTACTACTCAGTAAGCTGGTGATCTAAGGAAGCAATGAGCGACTTGATCTCGACGGTTATATCGCAGGCTCAGGATCCTGGTGCGATTTAGTCAACCTCATAAGGATTGAGGAGTCTGTTGAAGAGAGTAACATCTAATATTATAAACACATGTGGTATGACATATTACTGAACCTTAATAAAGAGCTTGAGAGCCATATTTTTGTGGACGTATCCCAGGAGGGGGTGAACCACGGTAACACTTGTGTTGTGTGAATGAATGTATGCGTCTTTATTGTTGTTAAGTGGTGAATGTTAGATGAATGAATTAACTAGTTAACTCTGGTATTTCACATGCATGAATAGAATGATTGCTATAATTAGATGTTAGACTGAATAAATAAATATTACAAGATACAACCGCATATCTCCACTCATTCCTAGGTCACAAATGCCTGAGTATTGTAGCCACCCATAGAGCTATCTCGAGTGAGACTGCGCAGTGCACTCTGTGTGTTGTGTTTCCTTCTGGTCTACGAGAGGGGTCAATAGTTTTAGAGGGATTTTGTTGGGAGCTATCAAATCTGAACCGAGCTCAATCTATGAAAGTAAGGTAGGATCAAGATAACCAATAGAGAATCCAAAGTAGAAGAGTAGAAAACCAACAAATGGTTTCGTTGTCGGTTGGTTGGAACATGACGGGATTGAGTATATGAGATTTGCGGAAGATGCGTCAAAAGAATGTCAGATCAAATGAAAAGACGTTGAGAGAATGAGAATCTAAAAGGGGATGTTGAGACCGTGGAATCCAACGAAGGCAGATATAGAGAGCTGGTTGAAAAAAAAGGAGCTGGAGTTTGCGCAGAAAGATAACAGAAGCCCAAAGTTGACACCGCTCAAATATCTGGACAAGTATGTATTCAACGACTTGCATGAAGTATTTTTTTGTGATTTCCCGCATGTATTGCAGGAATGGATAAAAAGGTTGAAATAAAAGCATCCTAAAAATCGGATCAGACAACTAGAGTGGAATCCCATAGAGATCATGCAGTTACAACGAGTTGATAATAAATTTACGCATGTAGTATATTTCTAGTTAGACAACATTGTTGCAATATTTATCACATAATTTGCAGTAGATACAACTAAGTCTTACAGTGCGGCAGAACAATAGTTCTTGAACTGACCTCGAGGTAGGTATATAATATCGTTATATACTTCTATTAAGATATTACTATATAACAAAGGTGTAATGAAAATGGAGTCAGACAACTAAACTTCCATGCATGCATGGGGAAGCACTGATAGGAGAAGGAGAAATGGAGGGAGAAATGGATAAAGGAAAGAAGGAGGATACCTTGGACCCAATTATGATGGACAAAGACCAGATCAAGCGGATCATGGTAGCAACTGGAAGAACGCGCAGTGGATTACCCTACCAATATAATATGAACACCAAGAAGAGAATTGTAGCCACGAGGGAGGGCTTGACAAGTTATGAAGAAGAGGTAGAGGATCTCTGGGCTATGGAGCAGATTGAGAAAATCCCGCACATGAAATATGAGAGGAAGATGAGAGGTGAAAGAGCATAAATAGAAGGAAACACTCCTATCATATCATTGTTAGTGTGGAACCCATAAACCCATGTGCGACTAATACACCAAGAAGAACACCACCATTTAGACAACCGAATTTCAGGTGAAGGAAGACATGAGGAAGTACATCTACACAAAAAAAATAACTAGGGAAGCCAGTTTAGGAAGCATTAGTTAAGTATCTACATTGTGCGAAGGTAGTATTTCAACTTTCAGGATGGCCGGACATGATCCCACCATTAGATTACCAGAATTCAAAGGAGAGGTGTTGGAGGACCTTGAGAAGCACTTGTTTATTTGTGAAAAGATCTGGGAAGCAAAATAGATCATAGATGAGGACACTAAAATTGCATAGTTAGCTATAACACTAAGATATCGTGCACTGGATTGGTACATGAGTTTAGCTACAAACATTCCTCCAGGAACAACCAGAATGAATGGAGATATCAAGACGCTATTGATAAATGAATTCCAGAAGCCTAGTACAAAGGATCAATACATGAATGAGATGATAGATATTAGACATAAACCAAGAGAATCTGTCTGGGAAATTGACCATAGATTCAAACGATTGAAGGGATAGCTAAAGTATGTCATGAAAGATATGCAACATAGGCATTTGTTCGTCAATTCACTGCTACCACACTTGAAATAACTTTTGCGACAAAAGAAGTTTCAAACACAGGAAAAGGCTCTATAGGAAGCCCTACAATTGGAAGAGAACCAATATCGGAAGACAAATCTAGCCATAGAGGAGATGGAGGATCTGAAGAACTTAACATTCCATGTCAACCATAACAAAGGTAAGGAAAAAAGAGAATCCGTTTGGTGTACCACATGTAGGATAGAAGGACACCATAAGAACGAATGTCCAACATTTGCGCAGTACATGGCAGTAGGAATGCCAAACCTGTTGCCAACAAGAGGACTATGGTGTGAGATATGTAAGAAATAGGGGCATGATCGATATCATTTCCCAATGATGTAGAAGTACCAGACAATACCGAAGAGTTCATATTGCAACTTTTGCAAGTCAACAGACCATGATGACAATGATTGTAGGACCATGGAATTGATGAGGGAAATGACATCAGATGCTTACAAGGTGCAGACATAAATGATGACCGAGCAAGCCGCACCATAGTTTAACTACGTACCATCCCCGTATAACACTGTGCAACAGTAGTATAACACTGAGAAACAATAATATAACACTGCAAATCCACAGTACAATACCGCACAACCACACTATAATCCCTTGTAGTATAACCAGGTGCCTCAGTACAATGCACCATGAGGAGATCGAGCTAGATACAGAGGTGGAGGAAGAGGAAGAGGAGGCTTTGGAAGAGGAAGAGGACCAGTGGTATGCCACAAATTTCAACAACCAAGACACTACACAAGAGAATGTCCACTCCCACTTGCGACGTGTATGCATTGTTGCTCATCAGATCATGACATAGAAGAATGCCCTACACTATTGGGGAAGATCCAGGAAAAGAAAAATAAGAACAATCAGAATGTTCAGTGGATTTCGGCGGAAGTAAGGGACGACGGAAGAAATATCAACATAGTTACGCGGGGAGTAGCTAAGACAAGAAACAACACAATAAGACAAGATCCAACACAACACCAATGGGTGAAGAATAATGTCGAACCAAAGAAGCAGTTTGATGCACATAAATAAATGAGATATTCAAGCAGGCCATACAAGAATTCTTGAAGCCAGACATTGCATCGACATCAACTGCGCAACATAATAAGGAAGTACCAATTTACAAGATGCCTTCATCGCCAGATCACACCAAAGAAGCACATCCCCTAGGACAAGTAAGTATGATTAAAGGTTTTTTTCAA
The DNA here is from genome assembly GCA_009831015.1 of Picea engelmannii. NCBI lineage: Eukaryota > Viridiplantae > Streptophyta > Pinopsida > Pinales > Pinaceae > Picea > Picea engelmannii. The sequence continues at coordinate 520,351 of ML784168.1, forward strand.
TCCAGTGTTAAAATACTAAATGATCCATCCTCTGTTAAAGTATTACAAAATATGCTACAAAGATGTAGCATTGAGGAATAAGGAAATCTAGAACAGAAAACAGTTAATCATCTGCATACAAGGAGGAGAACAAGCAAATAATTCAAACTGAACGCCAACATTGGAGATTTCAACATGGGAGATATTATACTGGATTTAGGATCCGAAGTGAATGTGATACCCAAGAAGACATGGAAATGTATGGGATAACCCACATTAGACTATTCACCAGTTCATCTGAAACTAGCAAAACAACACATAGTTCTACCAATTGGAAGACTAAAAGGGTTGACAATACATCTGGATGGCACAACACCTTACCCAACACTTCTTGGCTTGTATTGGGCATTTGACAATCAGACCATAATAAACTTCAAGACGAGGAAGATGACATTCGATTCAGGAGAATACAGAGTCATTGCACCATTGGATCCATCAGAAGGGGAAAGGTTTGTAGAACCTACTTTCTTAGACCTGGAGGAAAATAATCAGTTATACAAAACAACCACGTGAGAAGAAGATTATGTGAACCCAACTGCATATGGGATACTCAGTTGGATAAGAATCACCTCATGCGAGTCAGACTCAGATACGGGCCTAAAGAATTGGTAGCAGAGGTTACACAAAGTCTCCACAAGAATAGACCGCGTAGTAAGATGGGTAGGTACAGAGATAAGGGAACCTCCCATCTTCCACGGGATGAATGACTTAAAAGAATTATTAACATGATACGAAGATGAAGTGTTAGAAAATTCGAGGCTCTTAGCCATGGATATAGCACTCAAGGAAACACCTCCAAGATGGTGGGGTGCGCACAAAGAGACAATTAAGAACTGGTACCAATGTAAGCGGTTATTGCGCATCAGGTTTGGCGCAGAACAGGGAAGAAACCAACTACAGAGTTATCATGGACATGGGGCACCAGTAGAACACTTGGAGAAGTGAAAAACTCTATGCATCATGACACCACCAGAGGAATGGACTCATCATTTTCTTCACACATTAGAAGGGATTCCAACAAACTGGTATACAGACCAGGAATTGGACAGAGGAACTACAAAATGGACAATCTTACAACAAAACTTTACAGTTACTTTCTCATTTGATCATGATAGCCCCAAAATAGACTCAACACTTAAACAAATAAGAGGGGTGATATTCATTAAATAACCATAAGTTGAACTCATGACAGAAGAACAACAACATAATAGACAGACAGTAAAAGAACTACTGTCATGTGACCATGTGCAGGAAGAAGCACCGTATGAAGATGACCTGTGAAACATTCATATTGTGGAAGTTGAAGGTGAAAGAGAAGTGGAAGGTCCACCTCTGGAATCAAAAGTATTTGATGTGTCGATCAGGGTGAAGAAATTCAACATTGGGACAATTGAGAATCCCAAAATGGCCAGCATTGGAGATTAGTGGGATGAGAAAACAATGAAAAGCATAACATATTTGTTGCGCGAGTACAACAAACTTTTCCCAACAACGTTCACATAAATGAAAGGAATTTCAGGAGAGATAGGTGAAATGAATATACCTCTCATATCTGAGGCAAGACCGATAAGACATAGACCCTATAGACTAAACCCCATATATAAACAAAAAGTCAAAGCCGAAATTGATAGGATGTTGGAGGCGGGAATCATAGAACATGTAGAGGAATCTGAATGGGTAAGCCCTATGGTAGTTCAGGAGAAAAATCAGGGAGGGATAAGTATATGTGTCGACCTGAGGAAGTTGAATGATGTGTGCCTACATGACCTGTTCCCTACTCCTTTCATTGATGAGGTGTTGGATAATGTAGGAGGACATGAAGCTTACTCATTCACTGACGGATTCTCAGGCTACCATCAGATCAAGATAGCCCCAGAAAATAAAAACAAGACCATTTTTTCCACAGAATGGGGATCCTACTAGTACACAGTCATGCTGTTTGGATTGAAGAATACACCAACAATATTTTCCAGAGTAGTCATAACTACATTCAAAGAATTCATCCACCAGTTTCTAGAGGTATATCTAGATGATTTGATAGTCTATAGTCTGTTGAAAGACCATGTAGAGGTGTTGAGGCTGATGTTAGAAATATTCAGGCAGTGTCGGATATTTTTAAACATCAAGAAGTGCATCTTTGGAACACCCTTTGGGATACTATTGGGCCATATAGTATGCAAACAAGGCTTGCTAGTAGATCCTGCGAAGATTGTAGTAATTGTTAATCTACCACCACCAAAATCAGTACAACAGTTAAGAGAAACATTGGGACACACAAGATACTACCGGAAATTCATAAAAGGGTATGCGCAGATCACTGCGCCAATGGAGAAATTGTTAAGAAAAGACAACAAGTTTCAGTGGAATGAGGACTGTGAGTGAGGATTGGACACTTTGAAAGAGAATATGCTAACCACACCAATACTAGTATTCCTATATTGGGAAAAGACATTCCATGTGCATGTAGATGCATCAACCATAACACTTGGAGCTATTCTGGCGCAACCAAGAGCAGGAGAATTGGACCATCCTATAACATTTGCTAGCATAAAACTGTCAGAATCCGAGAAGAATTACAATACCACAGAGAGAGAAGGCTTAGCTATGGTCTACGCACTTCAAAAGTTCAGACATTACCTATTGGGAAAACATTTCAAGATGTTTGCAGACCATTCAACTCTTAAATACCTCATCAACAAGACAGTGTTGGGTGGGGGGGGGGAGAATTTGTAGATGGTTATTGTTGTTTCAAGAATTCAACTTAGAAGTGATAGTCAAACCAAGGAAGTTGAATGCAAGACCTGAACACCCATCAAGGATCACTAATGGAGAGGAACCTACGAATCTACAATACAAATTTCCCGATGCACAATTATTTTTAGTCCAAGTAGCTGATGAATATTTTGCAGACATCATTCAATACTTGAGTACATGGACTACACCACAAGAATTCAACACTAAGCAGAAGAAAAATCTGGTAGTCAGGGCTGCAGACTATCAATTGATCGCATGACACTTATACAAGATGGGTGTAGACAACATCCTGAGAATATGTGTGCTAGAAAATGAAAGACCTAGGATTCTAGCATAAGCCCATGAGGGAATAACAAAAGGACATTATGCAGGCAAAGCTACCATGCAGAAGGTATTGTGCGCATGACTATGGTGGCCGACTATTCAAAAGGACTCAAAGGACTATTGCCAGAGATGTGATGTATATCAGAGGGTTGGAGAACCGAATAGATGGGACAAGATGCCCCTAATACCACAAGTAACCTTGCAGATATTTGACAAATTGGCAATAGATTTTGTGGGACCAATTCACCCACCAACAAAAAGGCAATGAGCGAGGTTTATTATTACTGCGACAGAGTAATTAACAATATGGGAAGAAGCAACACCCGTAAAAGATTGCAGCGCAGAGACACCAACACACTTCTTGTTTGAGCAAGTGATCACTAGATTTGGATTCCCAAGGATTTTTATGAGTGACAAAGACACTCACTTCATTAACAACACTATTAAGGTGATGACTAAGGAGTTTGAAGTTTATCATCAAAAGAGTACACCATACCATCCTTGAGCCAATGGAACAATGGAAGCCTTTAATAAGATCCTCAAAAATGCACTGACAAAGATTTGCAATATTAATAGGGATGATTGGGACTTGAAGATACCAACAGTACTGTGGGCATACATGACCACATGCAAAAAATTAACAAGGCAACCACCATTCAGATTGGTGTATGGACAAGAAGCAGTGGTGCCATTAGAGTTTTTGGTAGCTAGTCTTTGTGTAGCAGCAATTACAAACATGACAGAGCGAGGCGTAGTACAAGAAAGGCTAAGTCAACTGATGATCATGGAAGAAGATAGGATTCTAGCAGGGTTTCACCAAGAAGTACAAAAAGTAAGGGACAAAGCTTGGCATGACAAACTTATCAAGAGGAAAAATTTCAAGGAGTGAGACCTAGTCTTGGTGTACGACAATAAATCTCTTCAACACCTAGGAAAACTTAGAATGCATTGGTTGGGACCATATGAAGTAAAGACTGTCACAGACGGGGGAGATATACAATTGAAGGATTTAGGAGGAACAAAACCCAAAGGAATTATCAATGGGAGTCGACTGAAGCCGTATAGGGACAATCTACCTCCTAACACTTACAAAAAAAAAAACAAAGGACTGCATGCATCAATAGAGGGGTTACCACACCAGACATCAAAAGATAGAAACCAGCTAAAAGAGGAGTCGTGCGTCGAAAACATAATTTCCATGTGCACCGACCAAACAACATCACACGCACTCAGAAACATTAGCGCACCGACAAAAGGACCAATGGTAAAAAAAGGCAGAAATTGTGGAAATGATGGCTATGACAAATGGGCGCCAACTAGCGACATCTATCAAAATTGAATGAAAAGTATGATTGATGGGACATTGCATTAATCATGCGAAATGACAACGTCAAGGGAATTCAATGGAAGGTACGCAGGGAGCACTAGTTCATTCAAAACACAACTTGAGTAACTTCTCCGAGAAGTTTCACACGATTCCTATATAAGGTAAGCATGCGGGTATCAGAAGGGTTATTGTGAAATTGAGAAAAGCATAGAGCGACAGAGTATACAGAGCAGAGAGCGAGTCTGCATGAGTTACATAACGAATTAGATCGACGTAGACCATTTTAACCACCATGGAATCACCCAAGCTAGGTGCACCGAGCCAGGCCTACAGAAGACCTCGAAGCAACCTTAGAGCACCAAAAAAACCACAGGGAATCAAACAGGAAACTGCCCAAACTATTGAATTTGTCAACTTGGAAAAAATTCCTTCGCCTAATATGGAACCAACAAGCCCCACACCAGTGGTGGAGGAAACCCAACAAACAACAACAATGGGAATGGATATTGATATGCTGGAAGTTGGACAGAGCCAGTAGGCCATGGATGCAGGCAATCCTTTGCGCCCTGAAAACGATGAAGAAGCCCCAAGGGTAAATGGGACAGTCCCGAACTAGACAGAAGTGGTTGCGCCAGAAAGTTCATACACAACAACGTCGTAGAAACAACATGAGGGCATAGTAGAATATGTCACCGATCGGACAGAGGCGTATACAGAGGAGAGAACAATGGAGGTTGGAACCTCTAGTCAACCACCACAATGGAAGGGCAAGAAACCAATAGCAAGATCACCACGTAGGCAAGTTGCAACAACCATAGTCTTACCACGCATTCCCGAAGGGGTGTGTATCGCGACTAACTTGTTAGGATGCGTGGAAAAACTAAAATACTCTACGCATGGATGAAATTGTGGGCCAGACACCCTTAAAATATCTGGAACAAATACAGTTGGTAATGGGGCGAATACCAACCAAGGTGTTATATAAACTACAAGTCAACGTCGTGTAGGAGGTACAGTCCCACGCACACACATACGCAACATAACTGCAACACACGAAGGATAGCAGAGAAGAGTTGGAGTTGGTGCTCGAGCAGGTCAAGATCGAGACCAAAGACAAGAAAGATCGTGCAGATAGGCTTGAGCAGGGATTGGTTGTAGCCTATGACATAATTCCAAAGAGTGCACAAATAGAAAAGCCCATGATGACACAGAAACTTGATTAGATTGTGTAAAAAATTGATCAATACAGGCATGAGATCGAGAACCTCCAGGAACAATTCATCCCTACCACTCCCCTGGAGGTTAAGGAACAAAGGAAGCATGAAGCAGCAGGGCAGATGGAGCAAATGGAACGATAAGTCAGTGCAACTATCGACTTGTTTGATAGAGAATCACAACTATGGACAAAGCTGGAGGAGGATCAACAGGTCCTGCAGTGGGAACATGAAGAGGAAAAGATAAGAACAACTATTCAGGACCTCAAGCAAAGGAAGAAGACGATGAAGATCACTGAGAGCCTCAAAGGAGTACAAGATATGAAGAAGATGCAAGCATAAATCATAGCCACACAGACACAAAATAAGGATCGACAAGATCCAATGGAACCTCTCCAAGAGCTAGTAGAAGAGGTCATTGCGCAAGAAGAAGAGGCAAAGAAGAACATGGTACAAATTCAGGCAGAATGTGTAGAGATGATCAACGAGGAGACTACAACACAAGTATTGGATGCACTCAGGGAAAAGACCGCGGAGGCTCAAACATAAGCAAGGGAACTCACAAAGAAGTTCCATAATCTTGCAGGAGCTTTTGAAGAAGAGCACAAAGTTTAGGTTGCTCGGGACGAGCCACATGTCAGTGTTGGGGGCCTGTTGGACACAGACCTAGTCAAGAGAAAAGACTATTTTTGGGAAGAGAAGCACGAAAGGAGGAAAGGAAAACTGGAAGGAAAATAAACATGTGTGAGGGAAGCAGGTGAGGTGCGCATGCAAGGAAGACCTAATGACGCTAGGGTTAGGGTTTTTCAATGTATTGTAATGGCTGATGAGCCAAGAATATAAATAGGAAGTACTTAGAGGAAGAAAGGGAAGAGAAAGAGAGAGAGAGAGGAAATAGAGGAGGAGAGTAGAGAACATATGGAAGAGAGTTGTAAGAAATGTACTACTCAGTAAGTTGGTGGCTAAGGAAGCAGTGAGCAACTCAATCCCGAGGGTTAGATCGCATGGTGAGGAGCCTGGTGCAATTTAGTCAACCTCACAGGGATCGAGGAGCCTGATGAAGAGAGTAAGATATGATATTGTAAACATGCGAAGAAGATTATGTGAACCCAACTGCATATGGGATACTCAGTTGGATAAGAATCACCTCATGCGAGTCAGACTCAGATACGGGCCTAGAGAATTGGTAGCAGAGGTTACACAGAGTCTCCACAAGAATAGACCATGCAGTAAGATGGGTAGGTACAGAGATAAGGGAACCTCCCATATTCCATGGGGTGAATGACTTAAAAGCATTATTAACATGATACGAAGATGAAGTGTTAGAAAATTCGAGGCTCTTAGCCATGGATATAGCACTCAAGGAAACACCTCCAAGATGGTGGGGTGCACACAAAGAGACAGTTAAGAACTGGTACCAATGTAAGCGGTTATTGCGCATCAGGTTTGGCGCAGAACAGGGAAGCAACCAACTACAGAAATATCATGGACATGGGGCACCAGTAGAACACTTGGAGAAGTGAAAAACTCTATGCAGGATGACACCACCATAGGAATGGCCTCATCATTTTGTTCACACATTAGAAGGGATTCCAACAAATTGGTATACAGACCAGGAATTGCGCAAAGGAACTACATAATGGACAATCTTACAACAAAACTTTACAGTTACTTTCTCATTTGATCATGATAACCCCAAAATAGACTCAACACTTAAACAAATAAGAGGGGTGATATTCATTAAATAACCAGAAGTTGAACTCATGACAGAAGAACAACAACAGAATAGACAGACAGTAAAAGAACTACTGTCATGCGACCATGTGCAGGAAGAAGCACTGTATGAAGATGACCTGTGAAACATTCATATTGTGGAAGTTGAAGGTAAAAGAGAAGTGGAAGGTCCACCTCTGGAATCAAAAGTATTTGATGTGTCGATCAAGGTGAAGAAATTCAACATTGGGACAATTGAGAATCCCAAAATGGCCAGCATTGGAGATTACTGGGATGAGAAAACAATGAAAAGCATAACATATTTGTTGCGCGAGTACAAGAACCTTTTCCCAACAACGTTCACATAAATGAAAGGAATTTTAGGAGAGATAGGTGAAATGAAGATACCTCTCATATCTGAGGCAAGACCGATAAGACATAGACCCTATAGACTAAACCCCATATATAAACAAAAAGTCAAAGCCAAAATTGATAGGATGTTGGAGGCGGGAATCATAGAACATGTAGAGGAATCTGAATGGGTAAGCCCTATGGTAGTTCAGGAGAAAAATTAGGGAGGGATAAGTATATGTGTCGACCTGAGGAAGTTGAATGATGTGTGCCTACATGACCCATTCCCTACTCCTTTCACTGATGAGCTGTTGGAGAATGTAGGAGGACATGAAGCTTACTCATTCACTGACGGATTCTCAAGCTACCATCAGATCAAGATAGCCCCAGAAGACAAAAACAAGACCATTTTTTCCACAGAATGGGTATCCTACTAGTACACAGTCATGCCGTTTGGACTGAAGAATACACCAACAATATTTTCCAGAGTAGTCATAACTACATTCAAAGAATTCATCCACCAGTTTCTAGAGGTATATCTGGATGATTTGACAGTCTATAGTCTGTTGAAAGACCATGTAGAGGTGTTGAGGCTGATGTTAGAAATATGCAGGCAGTGTCAGATATTGTTAAACATCAAGAAGTGCATCTTC
>ML784168.1:529925-553321 GCA_009831015.1 Picea engelmannii
ATGAGCGAGGTTTATTATTACTGCGACAGAGTAATTAACAATATGGGAAGAAGCAACACCCGTAAAATATTACAGCGTAGAGACACCAACACACTTCTTGTTTGAGCAAGTGATCACTAGATTTGGATGCCCAAGGATTTTTATGAGTGACAAAGGCACTCACATCATTAACAACACTATTAAGGTGATGACTGAGGAGTTTGAAGTTTATCATCAAAAGAGTACACCATACCATCCTTGAGCCAATGGAACAATGGAAGCCTTTAATAAGATCCTAAAAAATGCACTGACAAAGATCTGCAATATTAATAGGGATGATTGGGACTTGAAGATACCAACAGTACTGTGGGCATACATGACCACATGCAAAAAATTGACAGGGCAACCACCATTCAGATTGGTGTATGGACAAGAAGCAGTGGTGCCATTAGAGTTTTTGGTAGCTAGTCTATGTGTAGCAGCAATTACAAACATGACAAAGCGAGGCGCAGTACAAGAAAGGCTAAGTCAACTGATGATCATGGAAGAAGATAGGATTCTAGCAGGGTTTCACCAAGAAGTACAAAAAGTAAGGGACAAATCTTGGCATGACAAACTTATCAAGAGAAAAAATTTCAAGGAGTGAGACCTAGTCTTGGTGTATGACAATAAATCTCTTCAACACCCAGGAAAAATCAGAATACATTGGTTGGGACCATATGAAGTAAAGACTATCACAGATGGGGGAGATATACAATTGAAGGATTTGGGAGGAACAAATCCGAGAGGAATTGTCAATGGGAGTCGACTAAAGACGTATAGGGACAATCTACCTCCTAACACTTATAAAAAAAAAACAAAGGACTGCGTGCATCAATAGAGGGGTTACCACGCCAGACATCAAAAGATAGAAACCAACTAAAAGAGGAGTAGTGCGTCGAAAAGATAATTTCCATGTGCACCGACCAAACAACATCACACGCACTCAGAAACATTAGCGCACCGACAAAAGGACCAATGGTCAAAAAAAGGCAGAAATTGCGGAAATGGTGGTTATGACAAATAGGCGCCAACCAACGACGTCTATCAAAATTGAATGACAAGTATGATTGACGGGACATTGCATTAATCATGCGAACTGACAATGTCAAGGGAATTCAATGGCAGGTACGCGGGGAGCACTAGTTCATTCAAAACATAACTTGAGTAACTTATCCGAGAAGTTTCACACGATTCCTATATAAGGTAAGCACGTGGGTATCGGAAGGGTTATTGTGAAATTGAGAAAAGCACAGAGCGACAGAGTATACAGAGCAAAGAGCGAGTTTGCATGAGTTACATAATGAATTAGATCGGTGTAGACCATTTTAACCACCATGGAATCATCCAAGCTAGGTGCGCCGAGCCAGGCCTAAAGAATACCTCGAAGCAACCTTAGATCACCAAAAAAACCACAGGGAATCAAACAGGAAACCGCCCAAACTATTGAATTCGTCAACTTGGAAAAAATTCCTTCGCCCAATATGGAACCAACGAGCCCCACACCAGTGGTGGAGGAAACCCAACAAACAACAACAATGGGAATGTATATTGATATGCCGAAAGTTGGACAGAGCTAGCAGGCCAGGGATGGAAGCAATCCTTCGCGCCCTAAAAACGATGAAGAAGCCCCAAGGGTTAACAGAATGGTCCCGAACTAGACAGAAGTGGTTGTGCCAGAAAGGTCACACACAACAACGTTGTAGCAACAACATGAGGGCATAGTAGAAGATGTCACCGGTCGGGCAAATGCGTATACAGAGGAGAGAACAATGGAGGTTGGAACCTCTAGTCAACCACCACAATGGAAGGGCAAGCAACCAATAGCAAGATCACCACGTAGGCAAGCTGCAACAACCATAGTCTTACCACGCATTCCCGAAGGGGTGTGTATCGCAGATAACTTGTTAGGATGCGTGGAAAAATTAAAATACTCTGCGCATGGATGAAATTGTGGGACAGACACCCTTAAAATATCTGGAACAAATACAGTTGGTAATGGGACGGATACCAACCAAGGTGTTATATAAACTACAAGTCAACGTCGTGTAGGAGGTACAGTCGCACGCACGCACATACACAACATAACTACAACACACAAAGGATAGCAGAGAAGAGTTGGAGTTGGTGCTTGAGAAGGTCAAGATCGAGACCAAAGACAAGAAAGATCGTGCAGATAGGCTTGAGCAGGGATTGGTTGTAGCCTATGACATAATTCCAAAGGGCGCACAAATAGCAAAGCCCATGACGACGCAGAAACTTGATTAGATTGTGTAAACAATCGATCAATACAGGCATGAGATCTAGAATCTATGGGAACAATTCATCCCTACCACTCCCCTGGAGGTTAAGGAACAAAGGAAGCATGAAGCAGTAGGGAAGATGGAGCAAATGGAACGATAAGTCAGTGCAACTGTCGACTTGTTTGATAGAGAATCACAACTATGGACAAAGCTGGAGGAGGATCAACAGGTCCTGCAGTGGGAACATGAAGAGGAAAAGATAAGAACAACTATTCAGGACCTCAAGCAAAGGCAGAAGACGATGAAGATCACTGAGAGCCTCAAAGGAGTACAAGATATGAAGAAGCTGAAAGCATAAATCATAGCCGCACAGACACAAAATAAGGATCGACAAGATGAAATGGAACCTCTCCAAGAGCTAGTAGAAGAGGTCATTGCGCAAGAAGAAGAGGCAAAGAAGAACATGGCACAAATTCAGATAGAATGTGTAGAGATGATCAACGAGGAGACTACAACGCAAGTATTGGACGCACTCAGGGAAAAGACTGCGCAGGCTCAAACATAAGCAAGGGAACTCACAAAGAAGTTCCATAATCTTGCAGGAGCTTTTGAAGAAGAGCACAAAGTTTAGGTGGCTCGGGACGAGCCACATGTCAGTGTTGGGGGCCTGTTGGACATAGACCTAGTCAAGAGAAAAGACTATTTTTGGGAAGAGAAGCACGAAAGGAGGAAAGGAAAACTGGAAGGAAAAGAAACATGTGTGAGGGAAGCAGGTGAGGTGTGCATGCAAGGAAGACCTAATGACGCTAGGGTTAGGGTTTTTCAATGTATTGTAATGGCTGATGAGCCAAGAATATAAATAGGAAGTACTTAGAGTAAGAAAGGGAATATCAAGAGAGAGAGAGAGGAAATAGAGGAGGAGAGTAGAGAACATATGGAAGAGAGTTGTAAGAAATGTACTACTCAGTAAGCTGGTGGCTAAGGAAGTAGTGAGCAACTCAATCCCGAGGGTTAGATCGCATGGTGAGGAGGATGGTGCAATTTAGTCAACCTCACAGGGATCGAGGAGCCTGATGAAGAGAGTAAGATATGATATTGTAAACATGCATGATGTGACATATTACCGAACCTTAACAAAGAGCTTGAGAGCCAGATATTTGTGGACGTATCCCAAGAGGGGATGAACCACGATAACACTTTTGTTGTGTGAATGCATGTATGTGTCTTTATTGTTGTTAAGTGGTGAATGTTAGTTGAATGAATTAACTAGTTGACTCTGGTATTTCACATGCATGAATAGAATGAATGCTATAATTAGATGTTAGTCTGAATAAATAAATATTACAAGATACAACCGTAGATCTCCACTCATTCCTAGGTTGCAAATGCCTGAGTATTGCAGCCACCCATAGAGCTATCTCGGGTGAGACTGCGCAGTGCACTCTACGTGCTGTGTTGCCTTCTAGTCTACCAGAGGGGTTGATAGTTTTAGAGGGATTTTGTTGGGAGATATCAAATCTGAACTGGGGTCAATCTATGACAGTAAGGTAGGATCATGATAACCAATAGAGAATCCTAAGTAGAAGAGTAGAAAACCAACACCTCCCATGCCACCTTGAAGATTTGGATATTTTGGTAGTTAGAAGGCATGGAATAGAGGGAAAATCGTATGATTGTTATGAGACCAAATATCATGTCATGAATGTACTTCTCTACAAGATACAACATGATATATATTACAAATATGTCCAACTTGGCCACATCTTAATTTCTACACTTCCTGTTGTACCTACAAACATCTCTTCTAGACTCCACAACAATTCTTCTAGTATTTCAGATACATGCCAAGACGATCCAAAATTTTCTGAAAACCATTTTTTTTTCCTTTCGTGTTTCTAATATGCATTAAGAAATGATAGAAATCAACAACTTTGTCTAAGAAAAAGTTGGCCCTCCATTAAATATGATTGAATGGCCACAAATAGGAGTAGAACTAGTGAATGAATACACTACAAAGGGTTTATTTGAAATGGAATTTCCATCACTTTTCCCAAATTGCCATGTAGTACATGACCAACCACAACTAAGAACCATTCACATCGACCAATATGAAMTCCACTTGATGCGATATCATGACAATAGATTCAATAGCCATCCAAGGTTCCACTACTTCCTATACAACCTCATCATGCCAAGAAAGTGTTGCAATGTTTGTAAAGAAGAGCCAAGAGAATACCATGCCAACTACTATTGAATCCCTATGATGCCACCTTCAAACTTTTCCCACTGAAAAATTACCAAAGCATGTTATGATATTTGGGGCACATCTACGAGGGACTCAAGCAAACTATAATTCTCATAGAATAGAATTGACAGAAATGATCACGCAACTAGGGTGCCCCACATTGTTCTTCACACTCAATGCAACATACGCAAAATGGCCAAAATTACATGTTGTAATGAGAACCTCACCATCTTTCAATCCATTGTTGCGACAACTATGGTAGACTTGTAATATAATTCAATGTCCCCACATTGTTATTCATACATGCATCAAAGGTTTGCAATCTTCCATGAGAAGATGTTGTAAAAATACTTGCACATAAAGGAATTTTGGTATGGGTATGTCACAATATACTTTTATCCCCATGCATTCTATAAAAATCATACAATTTAAAAACCTCTCTAACATTATGTTAATGGATTTCATGCAGGTATGAATGTAAACAAAAAGGATCAACACAGATTCATGGTTTATTATGGTTACAAGCTGCTCTAGACATGAGAAATTTGGATTGGGAAGATCCCATGAAATAAGTTATGCTAAGGATTTCTTTGAAAAATAATAAACAACATGGAATCCCCAAAACGACCATGTTACAAATGTACACATGCACCTCTCCATTGAGGAGGACCCTTGTTTAATAAATGCAACAAAACTCCTTGCTTCACACTTGTTTGAGGACTACACTAAGCTACTTAATCAAGTAAAATTCCATACAAAATGTGATGAGATGACATGTCGTTGTAGGAAATCCTCCAAGCTTCAATGCAAGTATAATTTCCCATAGAAATTATGCACCGAGTCATTGATCTTCATTGAGGATACTGGTAAAAAAAATGGACTTGCTCGGAGTGATGATCGTCCAACCATACATAACCCTGACATACTTACGATATGACAAGAAAATATGGATTTCCAACCTATCCTCTTCCATCATGCTGTTTTGAAATACATTTCCAAATATGCTTCTAAAGTAGAGGGAAGGTGAGAGAGATATCATCATATGTTGACTAGAATAACAAATACATTGAATCTAAAAGACCTTGCTTCATCTCTATAAGCGCTTGCATACAGAGGCTATTGTTGATTGAGATATAGCCATGTAAGAAACCTACCATATGTTATAGAAACTTCCCCTTGTTACATGTAGTAATCTTTTAAGCACGCTAAATTTTGGTCACCATATATTTCATTGAGTCTCCCAAGATACACACGATTGTTTATCCAGATCTAGCTTCATTGACGCCTATGTCAATCACACTCCTTGCCTTCATCCCCTTCCTCTCATTAAAACTGCAAAATATTGGTCATATAGTCTCCATAAAATAATGACCCACAAAGACAAAGATGATTCTCGATAATTGTCTTTGTCTAGCCACACTTTATGGTCATTCCTGCACCATATTCCAAAACCTTTGAAGAATTTTTTCGGAGTGAGTTGCTACTATACAAACCATTTTGTAACTTTGCAACTGACATAGGCCTCTCAAGAGATACCATCATACAAAATTGGGAGAACATAAAAATAACCTACCATGCATGGCATTTACATCGTTCACCTATGAATGTCGAAGAAACAACACTAGTTGAAGCTAAAGACAATGATACACAGATGCATCATGACGTGGAGATAAATGAGTGGGAATTATTATCAAGATTGACCCTGTTGTTCCTGAGATTAAACTTAAGGCTCAAAGAATAATTTCAGGCATAAGGAAATTAAAGAATGTTTTTAGAATGCTTTTTCTTCCGTTAGTTGTGTAAAAATTAAGTCCTCGAATGAAATAAATAGTTGAATAGAACATAGGTTGTTTTTCGTCATCTGAGTCAATTTATCAAAAAGGATGATGAAGGAGAAAATTACAAACTATTAAACAAATTAAGGAATCAATGATAGAAGAATCTTACTTTTTTTATAGTAGAAGAAAGAGTGGAATGCACCCCTGAAAGGATATATAATGTAGTGATCCAAGTAGCTTGTAGGTATTGTATTTGCTAATAGAAAATACAGAGGAAAAATTGTTTACTATCAGATAACTAAATGAAATATAATCTCGGTAGATGTTGTACTAAGTTGCAATTGTTCACTCATCAAGGAGTAACATAAAGAAAACTAGAGATATGTAATACAAAGAGAGCACATAACTCAAACAACACAAAATTTGGAATCCTTGTCTGCACTTGTATTAATGCTCACAAAGGATGAGTTTTCTCAGTTACAATACGGAAATAAGCAGCCCATTTTCATTCTTTGAAATATGTATTTATACAAAAAGTTCTCAACCCTAAGAGGTTGGAATTCCTCTATTTCTAAAATAGTAAATTTACAGAATATGAAATCTGAAACGTTTTGCTTGCATTTATGTTGGTCTCCTCATTATGCTGGCAGAGGCGTTTTTCTCTCTAGTTATCCAGCTCTGAAATAGATAACGTACACAGGTTATCTCATTTGTTTCCAGAGGTGCTACCTTTTCCTTGCTCAATACATTTGCTCACAAATTGCGCCACCATCATGGAGGGATCTGTTAAGTTATTAGCCTATAAAATATATAATTTCTTTTCCAATTGAGGCAATCTTTCTTCCATTCGTCTATCTTCTAAAACTATAGACTGTAATCGCAGACTAGGCTTCACTAGCCATCTATTTATCTGAATAATATCAACTTGTTTTATCTGTGAGATTTTGGCCTGAGAGACCCAACTACGACCTTTTACGAATTGAAAATAGTCCTGGTTGGGATATTTACGTGGTCCAACACCCAACCGATCATATCATTGTAGGGCAAGAGCTTAAGCCTTGTCGCTATCTTCTGTAGCTCTGACTGAGAAACAATTTTGTATTTGTTAGATAGGTCCTCCTTCTCGTTGTCGCTTGAATCATCCAGGCAATTTACCAATTCATAGTGTAAGATGTTGAATACTTGTGTCTAGGATTTGACGGTGTCTATGCTTCTGGGCGAGGTGTCGGAGAGAACATCTGCGTTCTGGCTCGAACTTTCACCAATCACTTCAGGTGCTTTCTGTGGAGCCATGGTATCAAGCCTTTCATCTCTGTTATCTGCCACAGGAAATGCGTAAAATCCTTCAGCTGGAAAAACTTACTGCTCAGTAAAACACATAATGAAATTCAAATTCACATCCCTTTTCCTTTAATCGCATCGATCAACCAATACCTTTACTGACATAGTATTTTCTTTCTTTAATGAATCAGATTCAAGCGATGGTTCAAAATCTTATTTGGAATGATTGTCGTAAAGGCATTATTAATGGTATTTATTTTTGGTGGTTCATGCTCGGGAAAAACGCATACGAAATTTGAATCTATCCGAGTCATCATTAAGCGATGGATTAATTAAGAGATAATATTTGTTAAAGCATCGGTTAATCATATTTATCATTAAGTAAATTTCAGCATTTTGACTCTCGGGAGGTCTTATAACAGCCTGAGCTATAACTTATGAAATGCGAAATCGCGATGTGATTAATTAAGTTTAATTGTGTTTAACCCTTTTAATTAATCATGATTAACCTCAAATATTTCAGGGTTTCGGGTCTTGGGATATTGATAGTTGCTATATGTTAGGATCCTCGAAATGCGAAATTGCGATAAGATTTATTAATCGTTAATTGTTCTTAACCCTAAATTAACCCGGTTTAACACTTAAGACAATTTCGTGATTTCGGATGTCGGGACTTTGGAAATACTACATGTTGGATTGTCATGCATCATGAAATCCTGAAACCTGACGTTTCAGAAGCAGCCTTTAGTGATTTAATTCCTTAATTTGTAGGCGGCTCCATCACCTTTAAGAGTTTAAGATCGTTCTATTAGACGTGAGACTTAATCAACGGTGAGACTCAAGCGCACGTTGTTTTTATTTAAATGAAAATAAAATCTATTTAAAATCTTAAATCTATAAAAATATATGTGTTCCAACAGATCCCTTGGAATTCGTGACTTTCACACCAATTATTGTTGGAATAACCTAGAAATTCTAGAGGCAGTTTTGACTTCTATACCACATTTCATTGAAACCAACTGACCTTGTACATATGTGCTACAAAGGAACCAACAAGTCAATCCACAAGATAATACATAGTCACACAAACAATGTCAAGCATTCGACATAATATTACAACATTCACAACAACAACAAAAAAATCAAGAACCCCTAATGATGATCATCCAAGGAACAATTGGGAATGGAAAATCTTACCTAATTAGTTGCATTAAAGCTTCGTTGAATGTGGACTCTCCCTATGGGCATAGTTCGATACTACTTTTTTCTCCCACTAGAGTTGCAACTTTCAACATACAAGCAACCACTATACTTGCAACACTTAAGATTCCAATAAAAAGCTTCCATCTTTTACAAGCAAAAACATTCGCAGTGTTCCAAGAAGAGATGAAACATATCCGTTATGTTCTCATTGATGAGATGAGCTTCGTAGGGACTAAAATATTTATGCAGATTGAAAGTCATATGCATGAAACATTTCCATAAAACAACAATTTTCCATTCGGTCATTGCTCTATAATTCTTGTCGGTGATCTAGGACAATTGCTGATTGTTATGGACACACCTTTGTATGCAGGGGAAACACCAGGTAGGTCTTTGTGGAACTCCTTCACCACTGTTGTAACCTTGCAAACAATCTTCCGCCAAGAGGGCCAGGATGCAGAGCAGATCCATTTTCGTCGCATGTTAACAAACATCAAGAACGCAACTCCGCTACAACAAGATTGGGAGATCCTTTAGTCCTCGAAAAATACATCATTATCTAGAACATAATGCAAAGTCTTCGATGTAGCCATACACCTATTTGCAACAAATAATTTGGTCTTCCAACATATTAAACAAATGTTAAAGTCATTGAAGAGGCCAATTATAAGCAACATCACATAATGTCTTAACTCTTCTGTCTCTAAGGAAGATGATGATCACCGATTGGACCAAAAAATCTTGTTATGTATTGGCAAACAAGTTATGTTAACCGCAAGTTATTTTTTAATCTAATAATAAATACCAAAACCACATTTAAAAAAATGATCATATCAATGTTTTTACCATTTAAAATAATAGATAATATTTTTAATATATTTTTATTTTGTAAGTTATAATATTTAACTTTAAAAATCAATTTAAAATTGGATTGAAAGTCAAATCTCCTATTACAAGATAACTGCCTGTCGGCAGGTATAAAGCCAAAATGAAACTGTTTTCGTACACATTTTCTACTTCGAATCTTCTCATTATTTGGTCGGCTGGTATGAAATTTAATTATTTTATTCTACCTTGTCCATGTTTGTTATTTTAATCCCGGGGTACATTTCTCTGCTCGGATCTTGAGTAGCTGAAAACTGTCATCTCTGCGCGGATTTTGATCGTGATGTATTTTGAGCAATAAAAACCTGTTCAGTTGTTTTCATGCAAACTTGTCAGATTTTTCGTAAATATTTGTTGTTTTTTTAATGTTGAGTTCTTTGAACTTGTTTCAATATGTTTATCGTCAATTTATTGTTATATTCAGTTTTCATTAAAATGATGATGATAATTAACGTTCACTAAAACTAAAATTGATTTATTAAACCTTCGTAAAAAAATACTTAAATTAAATTTTACAACATTAAAATAAATATACCATTAAAATAAATATACCATCCATTAAAATAAACATCCCAATACACAAACATGTTGTATACTTTTTCATTTGCATTATCATTTAAAAAATAGACAGAAATAGTTCAAAACTAAATACAACAAAGTGCACATTGCATAATTGGGCACAACACAACAAACATACATCGTATGAAAAGAGATTGCAGGAACCGTAAACATGTTGTCTACTTTTTCTAGACCAAATATATATAGAAAGAATACAAGATTAAACAAAACAAAGTAGGTGAGGGATTCAATTATATAATTATTCATTGAAAAAAACAGAGAGATTATGTGATACATGTGGAGTATTCTTAAATCTAAAATCATACACAAGAAATATGAGAACATGTACTTTAATTTGTATTATTATATATAGCACTTCTCTAAGTCAAATCATTGACCGAGAGGGATGCTTGTTTCATAGACAAAAGGGTTTGACGGGTCAATTTGACATTTAGTTAGACCATGATTTAAATATTAGATTTATTATTCTTAAATTATTGATTAAGTTAGTCATCCATTTATCTTGTCTAACATAAGATTGTTTTATATGGTAAAGTGGGAGAAAGTGCTCCTCAAATGTTGACTACGATAGTTGCTTGGCTTGAGTATGCAAAGTGTCTTTGTATCTCACTAAGTAAGCAATGTTTTGAAGATTCCTAATGGTATGATCCATGCATCAAAAGAGAATTTTTAGGAAGGGAATGTCATATTCCAGATTTGGTTTGTCTAGAAATCTATGTTAATATGTGTGTATGATTAATGGTTTATAATATATAAATGAACATATAAATAACAATTACGATAAAAGACTGCAAAATTTATATTATGATATCTCTGCGGAGTATAAATGTCCAATGTGGCTGAATAAAATGAATCACTCGATTAGATCAATGAGCCGATCAATGACACAAGGATCTTAGTTGGAATACAATAAGAAAACTAAATGATAATACCCGATAATAGATGAACACTACGGGATCAATGGGTAATCTGGAGCTAAGGCAACTCACATGGTAACTGCTGCAAGTCCGAAAAGTTTTCCTTGGTGGCTAGATCTCTCGGATCGACCTGGAAACCGTTCCAAATAGTGCACCATGTTGTCCCTCTCAGTCAGGGTGACTGACCGACTCCTCTATTGGTGTGTTTGGACCCTGGATGGATCCCCATAGGGGAATGCGCCCCTCTGCTACTGGAAAAATGTGCCCTAGCGATTCCACCGTCGGAATCGACTGATATGTGTCTCAAACTGATCGTCCTGGCCTACTATGAAATGGGTCGGAAGGGTTTCCCTGGATTTGATCTGATGATCGCTCAGGAACCCCAAATGTGTCCTCCCTAAGCGTCACACTCCCAATGTCTGGAAAATGTGCCCCAGATGATTTCTCTGTTAGAATCTAACGAGAAACAAAAAAATATGTGTCTGGCCTTCCTCTCAATTGGGTCAGAGGGGAATCTCTGAACTCTTCCTGAATGGGTTGAGTCGATCCACTAAACCTCCTTAGAAGTTGCACCCTCTCCCAGAACAAGTGCGCCCTTGCTGCTGAATCCTGTAGAACCGCTGCTGAAGACTGATGGAAGACCTGTGTTATCTCCCCAGTGACTAGGGTGTGTCTCTTAACACCGAAATCAACCATTGGTGTATTCCTCCTGGAATCCACTGAGCTACCTCTCCCGAGATGCACCTTTCTCCTCAATAACAAGTCAAAACCTACATAATGATGAAATAGGTTGTTGTACCTTCTCTTATAGCTACCTGAAACCCTAATTCGTTGTTGACTTCTAATTTTAGCTTATCTGTCCTATTTTTAGCTGAAGTTGGATTAAAAGCGTTTTTAGCCACTTTTAGCTCAATGTCACTTTCCAATTATAACACCTTTGACTGGAATGACCTCTAGTAACCATGTTTACCCCTGTCTGGCCCTGGATATAGTCTAACGGGGTTGTTTAAACCATTTAGCCTCCTCTCTGGAGCTCCTCTTTGCAAGGGAAATTACAGGGAAGGGAACAAATTTAGATTTGTAGTTTTTGGATGTGTAATTGGAACCAATTCCTCTAAGTGAGATACCTAAAAACTTTATTATATCATGGATGCTAATATTTATTATATCATGGATGCCATGTTGAGAGCGAAGGAGTTGTTGAGATATGGTTATACAAGTCAAATGATGTATTTGCATGAAAGATTGGATATGTTGGTTCAATTAGAGAAGCATGGGTTTTTGGTAGGGTACCACTAGGTAGCCCAAAAGTAGAGGTAAAAGGTATGCCATGATCAACATATCCAAAACAAGTAGTTTTCCCAAGGAGAAGTTGTATTATTGTACGATATCAAATTTGGAAACACTTGAGGAATTTATGGGTGCATTGGTTAAGATTGTACAAGACCATGCAAATCACTAGGAAAGGTGTAGTCCAACCAATTCGGTTGGATGGTCAACTGAAGAAGAAATTGGTGAATGATGGATACTTGAAGCCTTGTGTTATCCCTAGCCAAGTCGAACCACCCTGTTTTTTTTTTTGGTTGGGGAGTTAGTGTTCCGTAATAGAACTTTAATTCCAACAATCCAATTTCAATAGTTCCAATTCAATCTTGAAATTTTAATTTCTTACTATTTCCCACTATGGAGGTCTACAAATAAAAAGTAGAACAAGTCTACAATTATGCAGAATAGAGACTACAGTTCTCCACCACAATAGAGTTTTTTTGTCGAGGAGTCAATGGTAACTAGGGATTTGTAGAATAAATGAATTGGGTGTCATTGGGTTCAAGGAAACTATGGAGTTAATGGGTTGTAGGGGGTGTGTCTACATAGAGTAAGTTATTTGTGGGAGAGAAGTATATGCATAAAAAACATACACTTGGGGCGATTGTGTTTAAGTAAAGAGTTAGGATATTAGAGGAAATATGAGGTCTAAAATAGACCTCATAAGAAACAAGGTCTTTGATGAGTATGAAATTCAAAAACAAATATAATTTCAAGAAATTGGTTCAATAACTATTGAGTTGGTGCTATGACTATGTCTTTCTTTCTTTTTTACAATAGTTAACCATACATAAACCCCACCTTGATTAATATTTAGATGGGATCTTCTTGAGATATGCTAAATATACTTAGAATATTAAATATGACATATTTTATATCATCACTACTTGTACCCATTTAAAAAAATCATATTTTTTACTATCATTGTGGGTTCGACTTGTAATACAATCACTTTGAATTACAATAAGTGATATATATATATGTGTGTGTGTGTGTGTGAGAGAGAGAGAGAGAGAGAGAGAGAGAGAGAGAGAGAGAGAGAGAGAGAGAGAGAGGAAAAAATAATATTTAAAATAATGTTGAATATTTTCTAAGAAAAAAATAGAAAATCATATTTTCAGCATATTTCATTATACATTATATTTTGAGTAAAAGTATCAAGTGTACATAATCATTTGATGGAAAATTAAATTTTGTATCCAATGAGTACCCTCACTTGATACTTTTAGTGAATATCTAGTTATATAAACCAAAAGTACAAGACACTGAATGTATTTATGTTTTTTTACTTTTAAAACATGTTGATTCAAGTTACAATCAATCAAATACATTCCTTCTAGGAGGATCTAAGTCAAATATAAGAATCTAAATATTTCATTGTTATTTTAAACTCTCATCTCATAAATCTTCATCAACCCAACCATGGTTCATGAGAAAATATTGATGTACCTTCCCTAGATAACACCTATAATATAGTATGATGTGACATACACTTATTAATTTATATTGTTTTAGGAGGCCCATTTTAGACCTAATATTTTCTTTAATAGCATCACTATTAATGTGGACAAGGTAGGTAGTAGTGGAACTTGCTTTAAATGTTACATGCCACACACAAACTAGTGTTATGACCCATGTCTTGCATTGATGAATGGATTTGGGAAACGATCTATGAGGGAGTTAGGTTGAATAATTTGGATATATGAAATATCAAAGGTCATGACGACACATGCTTCAAGCGGTTCCAATCTCGAGAAAAGGAAGATTTATGCGATCCTGATTCTAGTAAGAAAAAGCATCATTTGAACTTTACAAGATTATATAGCTATAAGAAATTGAGAAACATACATGCACCAATTATAAGTCAAACCCCATAAGGACAAGTCAATTAGAAATCATTAATTGAGAAGAAGAAATTAGGAGTTTGTTGATGTTTTTCAGAGAGTTCACCCATCCAATTGGTTTGGTGCCATTAGAGATAGTGATTCTACATAAATAAAATCTCCCATTATTGGAGTATCAGAAGGATGCTAGTACAAGCATGAGAAGATACTCATGAGGGAACAACTAGCCATTAGGTAAAAAAGAATAAATGAATAGGGAAGAAGGTCTCAATTATTGACCCCAAGGAATCGGTCTACCTTGACAATTTGTTTGATCTATAAGTGCAATTCATGAACAAAGAGGAGCACATGAAAGGTTTTTTTGAAGTGGGTACAATTGATTGACTATGATATCCACAATGTCATTATGTTCCTTGCGTTTACACTTGGAAAATACATTGAACTAGTAAGGGATTGAGTGCAATTGTTACCAATTTTAGGCCATTATTTTAATTGGGAATCATGAGCCTACTCCATGTCCCATGCTTTTGTACCTATGTGACTATGAATAATCGTGTAAGGCTCCTACCATTGTGGACTCATACTAACAACATTTGGTGGATGGTGGGATTTTAATGATGAGAATAACATCCACACTATTTTTGGGCTTCCCCAATAAGGACAAGACATCCCTAATGCATTCTCAATCCAAGTGGGCATGGAGCAATAAGAAGTAGAGGAAGAGGAGAAAACAAATTCGTGGCTAAAATATGACATGGAGAAGTGATAGCGAGGATAAATTATATTCTCAATAAATAGTTACTAGTGAGCATGAAAGTGAAAACACTGTTAACAATGGTATTTGTAATACCCCAAGAACGTGCCCCAGTTGTATTTATGAATTGTAAACATGTTTTGTAGGCTGGTGAGTCGAGTGTTATAATAAGCTAGGAAGATTATGTGATGATTAGGCCAGAGAGCCTAGGATGCTAAGGCCATGAGCCTGTATTGTATATGTAATTATGCAAAATCATTAATAAAATATAAACATCGCTGCACGTAGATCGACCACAAATAAAGAGTGATGGGGGACTAAGCTTCCACAAGGTTGGGTAAGGGAAGATGCTAAGTGATTGGGCCTAGGGGGCTTACCTCTAAAGGGGATAATAATTTATTATTATTTCCTAAAAGGCTAAGGTGGTCAATTGACCAAGTGTTGTCCTAAGTTCCTGGAAAAATAACGTATGTTAAGTGGAGTGCATGCGGCTACAGGAAGACAAGTGTCGACCTGGGCGCATGTAGTTATAGCTGGGAAAGTCGACAATGTTAGGGGGTTCTCTTGTGATTCTCCATTGATTGTCTAACCGTGAACCGGGGGCATTCATCACGGATCTTTGGAACCGGTAACTCGTGAGTCAAATCATGTTGGGGATTTGTCCATTCTTCCATCCGCAGTCTGAACCCGAAACTAGGATGATCGACCTCTGTATTGTTTCCTGGTCATGCACCCTGAAACCCATGGGAAAACCGACGAAATGATCTGTGTCTCCGGGGAAATATGAGTATCTCGTATTTGTCTGAGTCGTGTGGTGTCGTTACTGTGGGCTGTTGTGGTCATGCAGTTCCTAAACTGAGTGTGGCTTGTTGCCTTCTGTTTTCCTGAGTTGTATTGACCAGTGGTTGTTGTCCTCACCTTGTGAGAATTGAGTTGAAATTGGTTGAAGAAGCGGGTTGTTAGGCCATGGTTGAAGAGGCAGGTTTTCAGGCCTGTGAGAAGCTCTCTCCAGGTGAGAGAGTTTGCTGGGAAGTGGTTTTCTCCTAGAGAGAGTCCAGCACCATCTACAGAGCTCTGAGAATTCCTGATTCGGCCTGTTGCCGAGACCTTGAGAGGGAGGTGAAGCAACTGATGGATTGTGTGACAATGAAGGTATATACTCCTTGGGTGGGACAGGCATGTGGGGAATGAGAGTTCCTGAGTAGTGGGAACAAGAAGGATCCTGGAGAGAATCCTTCTAGTTGCACTGTGCAGTTTCCTGTAACCTCAACCTAGTCTAGGATTCCCTTGCCCTGGGTGGAGCTTATTCCCAGCTCGGGGGTGACCCACTACTGAGCATGATGAGAAAAATGGTCTATGGATGGGAGGTTCGTGGAAGGTCTGTATGCAGTTGGTGGTGTTACTCCAATTGAAAAGATAAGTACCTCTTTTATGTTCATTTACATGCTGTGTAATGGTACTTATGTTGTAATTGATGAGTATTGCCTGTGTATGTTGTATATGCTGCATGTGTAGACATATATATATATAGAATAAACATTCTTTGTTCATATGGATGTGTATGTTTTTCCGCAAGTATCTCTGTGTGGGATATCAGTAGTTAATGCTGGAGCGGTCACAGATCACAGTAGTGAAGCAGAGCTACATGGGTAGCATTACCCGGCCTGTTGGTGGCTGGGGATGTTACAAATTGGTATCAGAGCCAATGTTTTCAACACTAAGACTGGATGGGCCATGTTAGTGGAAAATGAAGAAAAAGTTTCGAAAGAATTGTTGTCGAAGTAGAAAAAATTTGAGTTTAGAGCCAAGGTTTTAACGTCGAACCTAGATGGGCTTGATAAGTGGTCATTGGACTCGAATTTTCAGGTGGAAATTGTGTATGGAGGAACCTATTTCGAACCTTAGAATGTTCCCTGAGTGCCAAGAGGTTACTTTGGATGTGTTACGAAGCTCAGGAGGTGTAGTGGCATTATAAAACCACGACAGGTGTGGTATTTCGCCATAGAGAAAGAAATCACAACACTTGTGGTGTTGGGGTCGCCAGATCTACCCACAAGTAGTTGTGAGTCGTTAGATCTCATGACAGATTGTAATTTCATAGTTAGGCAATCGAGAGAAGAGAGATGTGGTGATGCAAAAACTTTCGAAGCCTCGAAGTGGATCTACACCATAGATCCGAGGAGGAGAGTAGAGAAGATATCGGAAAGAAAATGAAATCTGAACGTTTTCTTAAATTAGATTGGTTTATGAATGTTGTGGGATTTGTTAAGGAATGATGGCCTAAAAAATTCCGGTTGATTGCGCGTTGTGTTTGCAGAGTTCATCGAGTGTCAGAAACAAATCAAATTTTCACAGAGCGCTTAGGAGACACTCACAAAGATAATAGAAAAACAATTTTTCCTGCATATAGTGTGTTTATGTATTTGTGTTCATTACTATGTTTTTATATGTTGTTCATGGTTTGAATGCGTAAACTGGTGAAGTATTGAATAAGTTTCAATTGTTTCTCTTCTTTGAGTTTTCGAATGCAAGGAGTGCACATTGTCCACAAGGAGTGTGTTGACAGAGGCAAGTTAACCTCAGAGAAGCTCAGGAGAGATACCGTTGAACCTTCATCAACACAAGTGCAAGGAGTGCACATGAAGAACTCTGTGTTGAGTTCAAAGAGAGATAGAGTCACTGAGAACTCTATAGGGATTTTCCAGGCAGGCATCGAGCGAGTGCAAGTTTGCACATAGATAACTCTTTGTCGAGTTCAGGGAGAAGAGTATCAGAGGAAGATACTCATAGAGATGTTGAACATTCTGTAGAAAATGATTAGCAAGGTGTGCTTTGAGCAGAAGGTTGCCAGGAGGGAACAAAGTTTTCCTTTGAAAGGAAACAGAAGAGCCGAGACCCTTAGGAGACTGATTAATTCAAAAATATCAGAAGAGATAACACAAGGTGTGCGTGGGAGACATACTCATTATAAGTCCTAAAGCTCAGAAGAGATAACACTTATGAGAGTGAAGACGAGATCCAAGAGACAAAATCGCAGGAGAAAGGTAAAAGGTCGAAGCCTTTGAACACTGACAAAATATTCCAAGGTGGAGGAAGTCAAAATCTTAGGAGGAGGAGCAACAACTGCTGTCAGATTGGTTGTGGGGAGGAGCCTGGACCGTTAGATCAGCGTCCAACAGAACAAAGGAATTTCTTCGAGAGTTTAGTTTGATATTTGAAATCGCCAAAGCCTGAATAACCGAAGCATCTGGGAGATGTTGATCTGGGTTGGACAAATGTCACCAGATCGTGAACTTCAGAGAATTGTACTCCGGGGTTTTTGTGAAGTTGTGTTTCGGGATGTCCCGAAGTGCCAAAGCCCGAAATGTCTAAGGGTTGTTGATCCGAAGGAAGGAACGTGGATCATTGATTTGCGAGGAGACACATGGAGGATGAAGACTCACTCTGTTGGACAGCCGTTGATCTGAAAGTGGACACACAACGCCATATCTTGAACTCTGGAGGGAAGCAGAGGGTGAAAGCATCGAAGTCCTGAAGGAGATCTCGATCGTTGATCGAGGAGGAGGTCAAATGACCATTGATCTGGTCTTGGTTAGAAAGAGTTGAAGTCCCGAAGAGAATCAGGGTCGTTGATTTGGAGAGGACGCGTGGCAGAAGATATGTCACTCCAAGGAAATTCACTCTGGAGATTTGTGTGTGTGGAGACGTGAGAACTCTCGAAGGCTGGAGAGTCAGAGTTCATCAAAACCATCCAATTTTTGAGGAAAAGTGTCATTAGATCTTCCACTCTGGAATATTTTCATATGGGGAAAAGCAGATAGTTGAGAGTTGAAACTCCCGAGGGCCGGAGAGCTGGAATCAATCGTAGCCGTTGATTTGGAAGGGAGCTACGTGTCAAAAGATCGTGTAGAACTAGGATCATGTGTGGAAGGAAGAACAAAGGTAGAAAAGGGAGGATATATAGCAGTTGTTGATCACGAATCATCGCCAAGGGATTGGAAATCAATGGATGATATGGATTGCAGGGCCAAAACTTGCTCGAATGTTAAAAGTCTGAGAGCGGGACACAATTTATACCACGATTTTAGCAAAGTGATGCGTGGCCGTTGGAGATGAATTGCGGGGAGAAAAGCGGGTTGGCCTAAAACCACTCTTTCCCACACTCGCAGTCACAGTTTTCCATGAGGTCATATCCCAGGGTCATATGAAGGATAGGGCTAATGAAAAGAGGATAGTGCCTAAAACTTGGAGTTTTGGAAGTGCGTAAGAATAGCCCGTGGGTCTGTCAGGACCTACACAAAGAAGGAAAGGGGACCTATGTAAGATTAATAGGGGTCTAGCAAAGGCTCGAAGAGTCAATCCGACTCAACATTTGGAAAGATCCTAGATCGAGAGGTTGCAAAATCCCAGGAGGGAAGGGGGGGCTGCATCAGGAGCACAAGAAGATCCAGGAACCCGGGAAGAATTGTAGACTTCTGGGATCAATAAGGAAAAGTTTTATAGGGAGAAAGAAGTTGTTGTAATTTCTGTGGCAACAAGTATGTTACGGCTTTTTTGGTCAGCTAGAGGAAATAATGCTTTCATGTTTGCAAGTATTGTTGGTGATGTTGTTTCATAAGGAGGGAAGCAATAGAGAGCTGAAGTGTTGGTTATAAGTTTGATAAAATAAGCATGAAAGCTTCGACTGCCATCATACATTTAGGTAGTATAAAATTTATTAATGGCAGTCATGCAGGTATGAGTTTTTTATTACTCTTTTTGCATAATTGTTGAAAGGAAATTTAGGTAAGAATTTCCTCAGCCAGAGTTATTTTATAAAATCACATGATTATATTATTGAATGCATACCACTAGATGTGGTAAAGGCTGGAGGCCTGTATTAATTCAAATCTTTTTAGCTGTTGAAGGCACACATTGACATAGTAGAATGTCATGTTAATTTGGTTATGGGGTAATAACCAAAGAACTAAAAGATAAGAACTTGTTATAGAAATGAATGCCAATAAGCTAGTCATGTATGAGACTAAGACATGGTTGGATATGGCAAGGTATGGATATGGAAAGGTTATGAGCCACACAGGTACTAAAATCTTCCTACCTTTAAATAAAACTTGGACTGCAACCTTTTTGCTAACACTAATGAACACCACAAATTATATTCTTGGTGTAGTGTTCAGGTCGAAAAGGAACACATCCAATTAATTGGGAAGACAATAGGAAGTGTGTGGAGAATGTGTGAACACATTGGCCAAAATTCCAACTTATGGATGGTGAGATACATGACTGAGATGAAGAGCATTATGTAATTCAATGCAAGGTGCACTAAATAAGTATGCATTGAGAATTGCACTCATGCATTGTAAGTGATATAATTGTATATTAAAATAAATAGTTGAATGAGTTTTGTAAATACATGAATATATATTATTGCATGGAAATGATTGTTACTAACAACTGAAATGTTGTGGACTCATGAAGCTGAGGACATTTCAGGAGTTTCTAGACATTGCAACAGGAAAGTTGCAAGTCAAGTAGTCACATGAGCATTGACTATAGGAAATTTTCTTGTTCAGAAAAAGAAGTAATGAACTTACATATATTACTATGAACATGCATATGCATAGAATGACGAGTTGTTCTAGTTTATTAAATTGTTGGGTAATTGTGACTGAATTGCTAGGTGCAGGAAATTCTAAGATCATTGCATAAGATTTTGTACATATTGCAATTGAATATGATGTACAACAAATACTGACAATTTTTTGGTTGTATGCAAGATGAAGCATTACAGGAAAAATGGTATGCAGTTTGGTGCCTGTGGAAAACCATAAGGATGGCTGCATTCATAATATGGCAACAACCAAGGTGAATTATGAAATATAATTTTATGTTTTGGGGAAAAAGTTGAATTCCCTTATGAACTAGTTGGAGTTCCTAAAATGAATTCTTTTATGTTTTCTCATGATAAATGCATGTGGGTGATGCAGATGAGATGATGTTGATTAAAGTTGGAATGTTGACTACAAAGAGTAGCTCGGGGAAGATGATGATTGGAGACAACAGATCTTACCCTATGGATCCCCGATGGATTTGAGTGTGTGTACACTTCTCCTTGGGTTGCCTTGGAGAAGGTTGAAGCTCTAGAGGAAGAAGTGTGGGGATAGGTTCCCCAGTATGAGGCCTGGATGGTACCTGGATACCTTTGAGGGTAGTTGGAATTCTGGGAGCCACAATGCTCTGAGCCTTCCTGAGCTGGATTGCTGCTGAAGCCCAAGGAAAGGGAGGTGTAGCAGCCGATGGACTGTGTGACAATGAAGGTGTACACTCATGGGGTGGGACATGCATGTGGGTAAGGAGAGACCGTTGGTTGGAGTGCTGTTGAGTTTTGGTACCTTGGTCTAGACCATGTTGATGCGGAAGGTCTTCTCAATCAAAAGATAAGTATCAATTCTCTATTTATTGTATGTCGTGTATCTTGTATACAGGTTATAATGTTATTAGAATTGCCTGTATATACATATATATACATTGCATATATGCTTGCATTACATGCATCCATGACTATACATAATGTGTTTCATGTTTCATTGCTTAAGAAATATATACCCGATGCTAATCATGTTATTGATTGGAATGTGATTCAGGTAGAGAAAGAAGACATCTTGCAAGTTCATCCAGTGCGCATATTGGACCCGAAGAGAAAACAACTCCAGAATCGAGCCATAGGGATTATAAAGGTCCAGTGGACCTGGTATGGTCCTGAGGACACGGCATGGGAGCATGAGGATGCTATGCAGGCATAATACTCGCATCTTTTTGAAGATTTTGGAAATCTTGCTGATGCTGTGCAAAGAGTTGCACCGAGGACAATGCAAAAATAATGAGAGGGGATTGTAATACCCCAAGGACGTGCCCTAGTTGTATTTATGAATTGTAAACATGTTTTGTAGGCTGGTGAGCTAAGTGTTATAATAATCTAGGAAGATTATGTGATGATTAGGATAGAGAGCCTAGGATGCTAAGGCTAGGAGCCTGTATTGTATATGTAATTATGAAAAATCATTAATAAAATATAAACATCGTTGCATGTAGATCAACCATGAAGAAAGAGTGATGGGGGACTAAGCTTCCACAAGGTTGGGTAAGGGAGGATGCTAAGTGTTTGGGCCTAGGGGCTGAGCTAGGGGGCTTACCTCTAAAGGGGATAATAATTTGTTATTATTTCCTAAAAGGCTAAGGTGGTCAATTGACCAAGTGTTGTCCTAAGTTCCTGGAAAAGGAACGTATGCTAAGTGGAGTGCATGCGGCTGCAGGAAGACAAGTGTCGACCTAGGCACATGCAGTAATAGATGGGAAAGCCAACAATGTTAGGGGGTTCGCTTGCGATTTTCCATATACTGTCTAACCATGAACCAGGGGAATACATCACGGATCTCTAGAACTAGTAACCCGTGAGTCAAATCATGTTGGGGGTCTATCCATTCTTCCATCCGCAGATTGAAACCGAAACCAGGATGATCGACCTCTGCATTGTTTCCTGGTCACGCACCCTGAAACCCCTGGGAAAACCGACAGACTGATCTGTGTCTCCGGGGAAATTTGAGTATCCCGTATTTGTATGAGCCGTGTGGTGTCATAACTGTGAGTTGTTGTGGACATGCAGTTCCTGTATTGAGTGTGGCTTGCTATCTTCTGTTTTCCTGAGTTATATTGACCAGTGGCTATTGTCCTCACCTTGCGGGAATTGAGTTGAAACTTGTTGAATAAGAGGGTTGTCAGCCCATGGTTGAAGAGGCAGGTTGTCAGTCCTGTGAGCAACTCTCTCCAGGTGAGAGAGTTTTCTGGGAAGTGGTTTTCTTTTGGAGAGAGTCCATCACCAACTATGGAGCTCTGAGAATTACCGATCTGTCTTGTTGCCGAGACCCTGAGAGGGAGGTGAAGTAGCCGATGGAATATGTGACAATGAAGGTGTATACTCTTGGGGTGGGACAAGCATGTGTGGAATGAGAGTCCGTGAGTAGTGGGTGTAAGAAAGCTCCTGGAGAGAATCCTTCAAGTTTCACTATGCAGTTTCCTATAACCTCAGCCTAGTCTAGGATTCCCTTACCCTGGGTGGAGCTTACTCCCAACTCGAGGGTGACCCACTGCTAAGCGTGATGAGAAGCGTGGTCTATGGCTGGGAGATTCGTGGAAGGTCTGCACGTAGTTGGTGGTGTTACTCCAGTTGAAAAGATAAGTACTGATTTTATGTTCATTTACATGCTATGTAATGGTACTTATGTTATAATTGATGAGTATTTCCTGTGTATGTTGTATATGCTGC
>ML784168.1:553371-569909 GCA_009831015.1 Picea engelmannii
ATAGAATAGACATTTATGTTCATATGGATGTGTATGTTTTTCCGCAAGTATCTCTGTGTGGCATAGCCAGTAGTTAAGGCTAGAGCAATCACAGATCAGAGTAGTGCAACAAAACTACAGGGGTAGCATTACCCGGCCTGTTGCTGGCTGGGGATGTTACAATTGTAGACTTTTCAATTAGGGGAATGTTCCAAGAAGGTCCTCCATGCTTCACTAGACATATGTATAGATAAAGTCAAGTTGAATTGGGTGTCATACCCCTAACCAATGAGATTCTACAAACTTGTATGGATGTGTAGGATCGAAACAAGCATAACATTAGACACTTTTCATTACGAGGAATTTACTCAGTGAGCCTATGACATAGTGCCCGTGTTTATGGGATATTAAAGAATACCCCTAATTTCACACGATATTGATAAATACCTCCCAAAATCCTTTTATTGAACCCCCTCCCAATACACTGTTCCAATAAAATAAACACCTATTTTAACTAGATGCACCATTTTGTACCCCCCAATACCTATAAACCCCTTAAGACCCTACATCCCCCATCAATACCTACAATATATTGACCTTGTTTTTCACAATTAAAAAAAAACCTTTATGGATGAACATGATAAGATATTGGTGAACATGATGAAGCCCCCGTGCTCTTCACAAGGCACTCCTTTTCGACACTAGTTTTATTAATTTTATCGTATCTTAATTTGAAATTTGAATTTTTTTGGATTATTATAAAGGTATTCCAAAGCACTACGATTATTATAAAGGTATTCCAAAGAACTACAAATTTGTTGTTATAAGTTTTTTCTAATGTGCATAGATGGGAAATGATGTGCAAAATTAAACAAAACTTTTTTGTTGGCAAGGAGGGGATGATGCTTTTCATATTTTTGGCATAATTTTTCACACTGACCTCATAATTGAGTGATCCTTATGTCATTGGAAAGCTCCTGATGATGAATACCATTTTTATTTTATACACATTTATAATTTTTCATAGATGTGTGCTACTTTTTAAAATAAAATTGTTTTTTTTACAATGTCAAAATATTTGTTTTATTTTATTTTAAACACATGTACAAATATGTTGGGAATTATAAAATGTGTATAATAGTCAACTTGTATCCATTATGTGGAGGTTTCCAATGGTATAATGAGTTCACAATTTTGAGGTCAAGGTGAGATATCATGCCATAAATATTGAAAACTATATCTTGCCATCAAAAGATTCATTTTCAATCTTTATAAAACCTATCCAAATCTGTTGAGTATTAGAAAAATAGTATAGTAGTAAAGTTCTATCTCTAATTAAGATATTTCCATTTGTACAAGGAGCACTCAAATTGGAGGTTGAGGTGAAAATTTATGGAAAAAGTATTCATTTTTTAAAATATGTTTTCAAAAGGAGTTTCTTATTGATGAGGGTCTAATGTTATGAGGACTTCTGGTATGGAAGCTTTCCGTTGTTTTTGGATTTTATGTTGTGGGCCAAGTCGACAAGCATAGAAATTTTTTCGAGGGATCCAAGGGTCAATTTTATGGTGGCACAATATGAAGAACTATCTTGTACTATAAACAAGTTCATGTAAGTAATCATCAACATTGCATTTGAAGGGTACTATAGAGATATGTGTGATGTAGTCACGAAGGCCTCAATGCTATCTAGAGAAACGATTAACACATATGGGAAGAGGTATGGATTTGAAGTAAGTTAACATCTCTTTTGTATGAAAGTATGGTTAGTGGAAAATAGTGTCATTAAAGATGCAGAAGTTGGGACCCTCAACTTTTTGCTGACACCAAAGTGAGTTGAAAGTGTTTTTAAGTAGTGGGTGAAATCAATGAAGGAGCTACAAAAGAGGCAAGGAAAGAAGAAGCTAATGGAGATGGTCCTTGAAGAATATGTTCCCATTAGGGGAAAGGAGAAGAGGCCACAAATAAAGGTGGAAGGTGAGGAGGATTTTTCATCCACCAAGTCAACTCAGAAATCATAAAAAGGACAAGGCCCATCATCATTGGTAATATTCCTTTATCTAGTGTCATTAACGACACTATATCCTACTCCTTCTATCAGTGCATCCACCAATAGGGTGAGGAACAATACTTATATATCACCACAATGCAAGGCCACTAGTAATACTACCCAAAAGCAAGCTTCCCTATTGCAACAAAGTGGGAGGATGTGATCATCCCTACTACAACTACACTAGTCACTTCAGTAGTAGGTTGTAGGTTAAGTAGGGTTATTGTCGTGGGTATTGTTAGAAATCCTTTGCCCAACATTGTAGTCACGGGTTCTAATGCATAATACTCCATTGCCTCCTCCATGTTAACATTGAAAGTGATCCTAGTTCCAAGAAATATGATGGATTCAACGTCGAGTGGCTTCGGTTATGGCTACTAGGAAATACATCATTTAATAACCTATCTCGTAAGGATCGCCCACAAGAATTTACCTATGCAAGGTCATGGTTGAGGAATTTTAAGTTGAGACCCCTCCAAAATTGTGGTATAAAACTAAAAAAATAAGAATCGTAAGAAATTCCATAATATAGAAGACCTTATACAGAAGAAATCAATATTGAGGAAGTCAGGGACTTAGTTTCTTCCCTTGGTAAGAAATTTTGGTGGGCCACAATCATGAGGGACGATGAGTGAGAATAAGTGGTTAATGAACACTTATGCCTCCACCTTGATATATTCCATAGTAAGGAAGTAGTTCCTTTCGAGGTGGGCACACCCATACATTAGCCAATGACCGATATGTGCTACATAAGAGGTAGGGGAAGAGGAAGCTACTAAATATGGTCCTTGAATAATATGTTCCCACTAGGAGAAATAAGAAGAGGACATAAATCAAGGTGTAAGGTGAGGAGGATTTTTCCACCACCAAGTCAGATAAGAAATAATAACAAGGACAAGATCCATCATCATTGGTAATCGAGAATTTTATCTAGTGTCATTAACGACACTATATCTTCCTCCTCCTTTTGTCAGTGCATCCAACAATAAGGTGAGGAAAAATATTTCTACATCACCACAATGAAAGGCCACTGGTAATACTACCCAAAAGAAAGCCTCCCTATTGCAAAAAAATGGGAGGATGTGATCATCCCTACTACAACTACACTAGTCACTTCAGTAGTAGGTTGTAGGTGCATTAGGGTTATTTCCATGGGTATTGTTAGAAATCCCTCGAACAACATTGTAGTCACGGGTTCTGATGCATACTCCTCTATTTCATCTGATTTTAACGTCGAAAGTGATCTTAGTTCCAAGAAATATGATGGATTCAGATTCGAGTGGCTTTGGTCAAGGCCTACAAGGATAAGATGGTGAAGAGGAAGTTTGGATACTAAGAAATACATCATTCAATAACCAATCTCAGAAGGATCCGCCATAAGAAGCGACCTATGTAGGGTCATGTTTGAGGAAGAATAGGTTGAGACCCCTCCACAATTGTGGTATAAAACTAAAAATTTAAGAATCGTAAGAGATTCCATAAGATAGAAGACCTTATGCATAGAAGAACTCAATACCGATGAAGCCAAGAACTTAGTTTCTTCCCTTGGTAAGAAATTTTGGTGGGCCACAATCAAGAGGGAAGATAAGCAAGAAGCAGTGGTTGATGAGTACTTATGCCTCCACTTTGATATTTTCCATAGTAAGGAAGTGGTTCCTTTTTAGGTGCACACACCCATACCTCATGCAATTATCAATAGTGTGTACAACCCTCTAGCCACACTATGGGTGAAAAGATCTGAGTTTGAGTTTGGATTCTAGACTAGAAAATAGGAGTCAACATTCGAGTTGATGGGACAAGAAATCATTAAGCCAAAGTTGTTTGGCATACAACAAGTTCCCTATGCATCAAAAAAAGTCCAACAGGAGGACTAGGTCTACACATAGCATGTGGTGGATTTGTGGAAGCTGGATCTCCTTGACCTTGGAAACATCATAGAAAATTCTATAAAAAAGTTGTTGATCACTTTTTCAGTCATCAAAGTTTTAGTCTTTTTATGTCATTTATTCCCTTATTGTATATCCTATACTTCATCCATTTTTTCTCTTCTTTTCTTTTGCGGGTTCCATTAAATTTACCCATAATACCGCAATCCACAAGTCCATGAACTCCAACACTTAACTACATTCTTTTATTTTTCTCCATACTTAGTCATTTTTTTGTTTGTGGGGGTCCTATTATGAGGGTAAAAGATGTTCCAAAAGACCTCGACCCCACAAACCCACAACCTCGCAAATCCACACTCGCTTAATACATAATGACCTGCTTTCGCTTACAACATACACTTGGATAGTTATTTTATGTAAGGGATGCATAACTCCCTTACAATTTCTCTTCCATACCCTACATCCCGCAATCCCACAATAATCATTTTTCACTCCCCATTACTCATTTCACATCTTCATACTTAAACATTTTCCATACATCCCGGTGCACAATCCCATTCCCTGAGAGCATTAATGATCGTACTTCCAGATCAATTTTCCCATGATGTGAATACAAATCATTTTAATGACACAGTTCTCATAACTTTCCCTCTCTAAATCCAAATCAAATCATGCAGTTAAACTTAAAGCTACATCATATGATATTAAGTAAGTACGTGGAGGAATTTAGTAAACAAATTAAAATCCTCATTGTAAACTCTTATTACGATATAATTTCCACCTTTTCATTCTATTTAGCCTCTACCATTCTAATCAACCTCTGCCATGTTATAAAAATAAGTGTTCTCATTTCACCATAGACAATATAGCAATATTGTCACCCAACCATAGGCCGAAGCCACCCCCGAAGCCACCCCCGAGCACCTTAACCTTGACAAAGAGAATAATTCTGGAATCAAACCCTAGACCCAATAGCCAACCAAGGTAGCATACCTCTCTCTAGAGCTAGCGTACCAGGTAGAAAGTCCAAACCATAAACAAGAGAAAGTCCAAGCCAAAAAAAAAAAAAATTCCAGTTGCAGTAGCTGCAGCTGCAAATCCTCTCCAAACTTGAGCACAACTAGTCTTATGCAGTTGTGAGAGAGAGTGTGTCAAATGAGCTCTAGCGCCCTATTATTTATAGTCCTCCAAGTGACCTGACTGGGTCGACTTCTACTCCTAGAGGCTAATAATTTAATATTACGTTTTCTCTTGAGTCAGCTTGTCTTCTAGGGTTCATATCCAACCGTTTACGGTTTCTCTAGATTCCCAGAATAATCTAGTCTTGTCAAAGGTTATACATGGAGTTTAATACCTCCCACAACTACCATAATATCAACACTCCCTCCTGGCTAGGGAGGTATTAAAGGCAATGGTATTGAATACAAACATACCATTCAACCATTAGTATCATCATAGCCACATAGGCTATCTCATGATCACATAGATCAACTCACAAGCAACATCATCACTATCAACATCATATGATATCACCAAGTGCATCATCTATCGAAGATATACTCCATCTGAGTAATCGAGCATGATGTTGAAAAGTCACTCACTCCATAGAGTGATACAAGAACCATTCTTCTAATCCAGACATGTGTCCTAGAAGAATGATTGTCCTGGACCATTTTCCATAGGGAGAATGTTTGTCCATCAACATATTGACTATCCATCTGGCTGGTAATCAACTCCAGCACTAGTGATAATATTCATGGAAATCAGAACAATGCCATTCAATAGAACACAACTGTGCCTATCCATACTAGTACATAACTACTATCCAATGGTACACAACCACACCTAGTAGCACACATCTACTAACCAATGACACATAGTCACAACCAATGGAACACATCCACCACAATAGCATACAACTACTGTCCAAAGACATATAGTCTCCAAAACAGTTATACCATCTGGTATCAACCTGCATAAACAATAACATGATATAAACTGAGTCATTTGGGCCATTCTTCCACTCACATATATGAGATATGGAAGATAATCTTCCCTCATAAAGTAAAAGTACACCATCCATGGGATATCTGGACTATTCTTTCCAAGCATAAAAGAATAATTTTCCTTGATTTCTGAGCCTGGACCATTCATCTAACTGGGCCATTCCTCCGACACTAATCACAGTGCAACTAGGAGAGAATGATTATGCCTTAGGGAATACCTGTTCCTGATTGTTGAACTTGGACCATTCACCTAACTGGGCCATTCCTTTGGCACTGGACATAGTACAACCTAGAGAGAATGAGTCTGCCTAGGGAATGACTATCCAAACCATTTCCTATGGAAATGATTGTCCTGTACCAACCTCCAAAATGAACCATTCTTCGAAACTGCTCACAACTATGAACTTCGAAAGAATGACTTCCCGGCGAGGAAGACCATTCTACTTGACCACTACTAATAGTGACTACCAAGAAGAATGACTGTCTTAGACCATTCCCCCACACTGGCCATAAGGGGAATCACTGTCTATGGCACACCAACAATCTATGAGACCATTTTCATTACGAAAATTGTTGTCCAATCTGGACCATTTTCCGAACTAGAAAATGCCTATCCGTCAGAAATCTCGAACCACTTTCTGGACTGGAAAGGAACTACCCAACCTGGACCATTTTTCGAGCTGGAAAATGACTATCCATGAATCAATAACATATTAGTACTCCCTCCCAATCTGGGAGTAATCAATTCCTTTTTCAATAAGGAAGTCGTCTCCACAAGCCCCACCTTGTCCCTTAAGTATGCAAACTTTTCATCTTGGACAGAGGCTTTACCAAAATATCTGCTATCTGCTCATCCATGGAGATATACTAGAGAACCACTTCTCTCTTATGGACTTTATCACGGAGAATATAATGCTTGATATCAATGTACTTCATCCTTTCATGGAACACCATTTTCTCTAACAACTTCACATAGCTCTAAGACATCATTGTCAAATTCAACACCTGATCAGACGGTTCAGAAGCCAATTTACGAAGCCACATTACTTGTGTACAAGCATCACAAGCTGCAATATAATCTGCTTCTGCATCCTTATTTTCTTCTGTAAGGTGTCACAAGTCTTATTCTAATTTCCTTTTGATTACTGACTTCTTTCTGGTCTCTTCAAGTTTGATTTTGATTGTGGCCCATCTGGCAGTTGTTACTTATATACTGGCTTCCACAGGATTTGCTACCAAATATTGTCAATGTACTTCATCATTTTCATGTGTATTTCTTGACTTGTAGTCACCGTGATAGCAATCCTTATCTTGTTATTCTTTCATATGTATTGTTTCACCGACCATATTATATTTTAAGAAATATATATACATGAGATGTACAGGAACTATGTAAACATGGTGTGTATAAGAACTATGGATAATATTGTTACCTTGACCAGAAGAATAAGTTTGTTTTATCCTACTTGGATTTCTTTGAGGGTTCCCTTTCGTTGGCAACTGTTTCTTTATCTATTTCCTTCCTTTTCTTTAACTCAGGATAGTGGTTCCTATAGTGAACATATTTTCGACAGTTGAAACATTGCATCTTTGACATATCCTTTTCTTGATTTGGTTACTTCCTTAAACCAAACTTCTTCTTATTCCTGAAATTCTTGAACTTCGTTGTGAAGGCTTGATCATTGTATTTATTTTGGGATTTATATTTTGCGTTAACCCTTGATTATTCTTATGCACAACAAGTTCAAAGTTCTTCAAATGTGGGATACTCCTTTTTTGTGGTCTTGCTTGCGGCAAATGCA
The DNA here is from genome assembly GCA_009831015.1 of Picea engelmannii. NCBI lineage: Eukaryota > Viridiplantae > Streptophyta > Pinopsida > Pinales > Pinaceae > Picea > Picea engelmannii. The sequence continues at coordinate 561,095 of ML784168.1, forward strand.
TCCCATGTCTTGGGAAGGCCGTTGAGTACTATATTTACCAGTTCCTTTTCTGAAATGATTTCTTCAATAGATTGTAGTTGATCTCTTAACTGAGAGATTCTTACAATTTATGATGTTATGTTATCATCATCATTCATTTTCATGTCATAGAGCTCATTATTCAGACTCATTACTTTTCCAATCTTTCTGACTGAGAAGAGGTTAGTTAGGGAATTATACATCTTATTAGATGAGTCAAGATGAGAGATGTAGGGTATCAAGTGGTATTTTATGAAGTCCACTATGGTACTCATAGCGTTGATGTCATTTTCCTTGAACTTCTCCATAAATGCAACGTTCTGAGATTCCTTTTCTTTTCCCACTTCAAACTGTGGTTCCGTGATCCTGCCTTTCACAAGATCCAACACTTTATTCTTGGCAAGGATGAGGTCAATCCTTGTCTTCCATGCTATGAAGTTAAAATCCCCTTCTTACTTGTTTTTTGTCTTCACAGAGTAAGTCATTACTGCTTTGACTTGGTCAACCTTTGACTTTGACCAAAAACTCAAACTTGACGTCTTGGCTCGCTGAGAGTACCAAGAGGTGCGCTAGGCTAGGGTGCACTAGGCCATCTGGAAATTAGGTCAATCTCTTCACTTAAGGTGCCTTACCAAGAGGGTTAGGGTTTGGTTGCTGCAAAAAAACTTTGACTGCAAATGAAACTGTAACTGAGCAAATCCTCCCAATATATCTTCTAGTGGTTAGACTCTGTGAAGATAGCATGGGCCCATAACCTATTAGAAAAATAGGTGTGCTCATTTCACCATAGACAATATAGAAATATTGTCACCCAACCATAGGCCGAAGCCACCCCCGAGAACCTTAACCTTGACAGAGAGAATATTTATGGAAGAAAACCCTAGACCCAATAGCCAACCAAGGTAGCATACCTCTCTCTATTGCTAGCATACCAGGCAGAAAGTCCAAACCATAGACAAGAGAAAGTCCAATCCAAAACCAAAATTTTTCCGGTTGTAGCAGATGTAGCTGCAATTCCTCTCCAAACTTGCGCACAAATGGTCTTATGCAGTTGTGAGAGAGAGTGTGTCAAATGAGCTCTATATCTCTCTTATTCATAGTCCTCCAAGTGACATGATTGGGCCGATTTATACTTCTGGAGAATAATAACTTAATATTACATTTTCTCTTGAGATGACTTGTCTTCTAGGGTTTGTATCCAACTGTTTAGGGTTACTCTAGCTTCCCATAATATTCTAGTCTCGCCAAAAGTTATACATGGAGGCTAATACCTCTCGCAGCTACCAAAATATCAACATGCCATATATTCCCAACACAATAGAATAGATCTATTGTGGTAACAATGTAAATACATTAGGACGAGAAGACCACACTTTTCAATGGCCCGAGGCATTTAAATGATATACATCACTCCCTCTTGAAGAAGAGAATTCAAACAAGGTATGAACTTCTAGAATAACATTGGTAGGTTGTATGCGGAAGGAATCATATTTTGAGGAGCTCATTCTCTTGTGTGTTGACAAATTCAACAGTGAAAAGAGGATTATTCGATTGTAGGAGAAGACTCCTATTTCTATGGCATTGTAATACCTCAGTTTTGAGTCCCCAAATTAATAACGTATTTTGTTTATTTGATGAAAGGCCAGACTGCCTAAACAATTAAAAGGGGTTGGAGTGCCTAGGTAATGTAATACTTTGATCATTGTTAATAATAAAATACATCGCTAGTTGCGAGACAAACAAGGACAAGATTTATGGAAGGCTATGATTCCATGAGAGAGGGGGGAAGTAGATGGGCTAAGCCTTTATAGTTTAATTATTTTTTACCCATTTTTTTGTTGGGGGGCGAATGAGGGGGCATGTGAGTTTCTTACGGAGACCACATTGTGCCTTGATAATTTTTCTATTTAAATATTTCTTGTGGAATGTTTGGGGTTAAATTGGTTGGCCATTCATTATGAACCAAAAATATTTTGGAGTCGTTCCTCTCTCATTCACCATTCTTTCTCATTTTTGGTTTTGCATGGGAAAATGAATTGCTAAAGGTAGAGAGCTACTGTTGGCTAGCTAGAGGAATCATTGGAGTAATTCCAACAATGAATTAATTCCCGAGTGCATGGATGCATTGGAATTTTGGTGAAAGAACCATCCACAAATGATAATCCTAGGAGTTTCCATCCTTGATATTTCCTGATTGGTAGCACTTGAGCCCTAGAAAGAGCTGGAAAACCTGAGGGATTGTGTGGCAGAGAAGGGGGTTCATTTTCTTTGGGTGGTGTAGGTTGAAGCGAAAGAGAGCTGGTAAAATGGGATTTGTTGTGTGTTTTTGAGAAGCATGTGAGAGCTTGATTGCTGACTGGTTTGGGAAAAATATTGTTGGTCTGAGACCCATCCTTGTGGATTCATAGTCCTGGCTCAGGGGTGACCTATAGTTGATTTTTGGAACAACAATGTCTAAGGTTGGGTGGACTGTTCAACGTCTGCAACCAATTGGTGATTGGGATAATCAGATATAAGTGCTCTCTATCATGTGTTTCTTTCATTTTATATTTTTTTTTGTCGTGTATTAATTATTATCTTTTATTACTGTATTTATAATGTGCCTTCTTGTTATTTATTGTTGTGCATGGCATATTGTGCATTTATTTTATGGTGTAGCATGAATCTTGATTATTGCATCTGTATATTTCATGTATCTTTATTAATTGTAATTGGTATCAGAAATTAAAATTAGTCCAAGAAGTGAATTTCGAAAGTACCCAGGCAATGGGTACGTTTTAGATCGATACCATAGAAACAACAAGAGAGAAATATTTTGGGTTTGTTGTTATGGGTCTGTTACAAGTGGTATTAGATCGAGTCTTTTCGTCACTTTGGTATGGGGTATGTTACAAAGTGGTATTAGATTTGTAGGTTTACAACATCGAACCTTCAAGGGCCTGCTACATGACAAGACAAAATTTGTTTGGAGGAGGGATTTCTTTTGAATGGAAAAATTCTCAATGTTCAAAGTGAGAAGTTGGCCATTTATTTTTGGACTTATTAGTATATAGTAAGGGATGCCTATGGTAATTTTCAAACCCTACGCGCTTGTGGTGATGGCCACATTTCCACCAAGTTCATTTTCAATATTGTTGGGTGTGAACTTTTTGTCAAGTATGCAAATCAATTCCATCATTACAAGGATTGTATGTGTTCTTGTCACGATTATTGATGATGTTATATGAGTAGGGGAGAGAGAAAAAAACTTCATTGATTGTTGTCCTTGCCATGCTAGTCCTTACTTCTGTTTTAGCAAGTGTAAATGTTTCCAACGAGCCATCGTTTGATCAATTTGGAGCATGAGATCAACAATTATTCCTTCTAGAGGGACAACACATAGGAACCATTGATCTAGCCCTCACATGGATTTCCCACCATAGATCTACGATAGGCATTATTTCTTTATTCCACAAGCATCGAGGAAGGCTTTCTTAACGGGTTTATAATAAAAAAATTGGTCCTTTGTTACTTGTGTGTGAAAAGATAACTATGGAACCTTATGGAGTTGTGCATAGTATAAGTTTTGACCGCCACATCAACGCCAGTCGATATGCTAGTTAGTGCCAATCAAGCTACCATACTTTCTAGTTGTCAACCAATGATAGGTTTGTCTCGTTTCCTTGTGTCATTAGAAGACTTGGGCCCGGTGGCCCAATGAATTGGATTATAGTCGGCTGGTAGGAGTGTATGGAAGCTTGAATGTTGTGGCCCAGTGCCTTGGTGGGCCAATGGACCGAACTGGAGTCGTTTTGCAAGATACGTATAAAGGAAAGGAGAAGGGGATGTAGTTCCCAATGACCGATGGACCGATGCTCGATGTCATGTCAGTGCCACATCATCATCCATGTCAATTCCTTGTCATCCAGCACACATGGAGGCCTTGTCAGACATGAAGACTACTATAGAAGGGGGAAATTCCCATAAAACTTCAGAGGGACGTAACTTTTTTCTTTGAGCTCGAAATTAAGAAAACAAATAGTCGTTGAAAATATCTTGGAGAAAGGAATCCATTTATGCACCCAAAAATTTGTTTTGAGTAGTAGAGAGTACAATCAAATTAAAATAAGATGATTGGTGGCCTTAAGATAAATAAATAAATAAATAAATTTTTGTAGCCCTTTTTCCAAAAATGCGTATATATGTTTCTTTTTTTTCTTTCTAAAAAACATTATGTTGCTTGCACACTTTCTTACAGAATTAAGGGGATACAAACAAGATTTGAGACATGAAGGAAGGAGAGGGAGCCTTTAGTCATGAGAGAGAAGCCAAAGGCCAACATATCAATGTTGGTAATTCAGAAACATAATCTAATGGACACAGGAGAAGAGTGGAGCCAACAACCAACTTGATAGAGACTGTGAGAAGATTGAGAATAGAACTCCAGAGTTACAAAGAAGACAATGCTAAGATTATGAGAGAATATAATCAAATAAATGTCCAAATGATGCAAATCCTAAATCAATTGCAGAGTCAAGAAAAGAATGGATTGGGCTCAAGAAAGGAGGAAGAAGGAAGACAACATGAAATTGGATATAACTACAAAAGACCCAGTCATTCAAGAAGTGCTAGTAGGACTCATAGACATCACTCACCTCCTTACTCAACTAGGAAGTTATATGTGTATGAGGATTCAAAGAGCATTCCAAAAGTGTCTCGTAGTAGACATCAAAGAAGAAGACATGAGATGAATGATTTGCAAGGAGAGTCAAGGAAGCTTAAACCACCATCCTTTTATGGTGAACAAGAAAGGGAAGATGATGTTCAAGCCTAGTTGCTTGGAATCATGAAGTATTTTCAATTAAACAACTACTCATCTAATCTAGAAATCAGAATTTCCACATACCATTTGCATGCAAAAGTTTCTTTGTGGTGGGATCAATTGAAGTAAGTCGAGCACATTAATAAGAACATGATCACTTGGAAGTAGTTCAAGATATATTTTCAGAAGGGGTATCTTTCAGAGAACTACTATGAAAAGAAGATGCAAGAGTTATTTGAACTCCGGTTGGGAAGCATGAACATGGGAGAATATGAAAATAAGTTCTTGGGATTTCTAAAGTATGTGGGGTTTATCAAGGATGAAATGGTGAAGATACACAGGTTTTTGAGTGGACTTCCATCTTTTTATAAAGGCAAGATTCAATATGATGAGCACAAAACTTTGATAGAGACAATTAGAAAGGATAAACACATGTATGAGAAATACAAGGGGAGAGAATCTCTGTAGAAATATTGGAAGGATAATAAGAAAGAGAAATCTGATTAGAGAAGGAAAGGATTCAAACCTCATTTCAACAAAAAACCCTAATAAAAATAAGGAAGATCAGTCTGCTAAGAATGAATCCAAGAGGGAATATTCCTTGGGAAAAAGAGGAAAAACACCAATCAAATGTTGGGGATACAAATAAGATCACATGTACAAGAATTTACCTCACACAGATGACAAAATGAATACATTGCACAATATACAAGAGGTTACAATAGTAGAAGACACGGGAATAAATATTCCAAGAACACATGCAACCTTGGAAGATCGACAAGGAGAACACCAAATCCCATATGATTGAGGTGGAAGGTAAGCTCATTAATCAATAAATTTCTATTTTAATTGATTCAAGAGCAAGACATAGTTACATTGATCCTAAACAAGTGGACATATTTCATTTTGAGAAGAGTAATCTTGAAAAATTAAGTTTGGTTCAGCTAGCCATTGGAACCAAAAGAAGTATCAATGAGACAGTTAGAGAATGTCCAATAAATATGAAAGGAGTAAATATAGTCGTTGATATGAATATCATACCATTGGGATCTTATGATATCCTGTTTGGAATGGATTGGTTTGACAAGCATCATGCTCCTAGATTTCCATAACAAGAAATTTACATGCCTTGATAAAGAAGGAAAACAAAGCATTGTGAAAGGAATTTCGAGACCTATTTCTATAAGGGATATTTCAGCTTTACAGCTGAAGAGATGTTTTAGGAAAGGATTTCAATTGTATGCAACTCATGTGGAGATCCAGAAAAGAAAAAATGCCAAGACTTGAATATTTTTCAGTATTGCAAGAGTTTGAAGATGTATTCCAAGAAATACCAGGATTGCCACCCAAGAGGGAGATACATTTATCTATTGATTTAGTACCAAGAGTTTCCCTAGTGTCAAAAACCCCTTACAAAATGATTACATTAGAATTAAAAGAATTACAAATGTAGTTCGAGGAATCTCTGAAGAAAGGGTATAGACATCCAAGTGTTTCACCTTGGGGAGCACCAATACTCTTTGTTAAAAAGAAGGATGGAAAATTGAGGCTGTGTATTGACTTTAGATAACTGAATAAATCCACTCTGAAGAAAAAATACCCTCTACCCAAAATTGATAGCCTCTTTGATTAGATAAGAGGAGCAAAGATATTTCCAAAGATAGACTTGAGATCAAGATACCATGAAGTAATAATCAAGGAAGAAGACATCAATAAGACAACTTTTAGAACCATGTATGGACATTATCAATTTGTAGTGGTGCTATTTGAACTGACCAATGCCCCAGTTGTCTTTATGTGCTTTATGAATGGCATAGTCAGAAATTATTGGGATAAGTTTGTCATTTTATTCTTGGATGACATATATATCTATTCTAAATCAGAAGAAGAACTTGAACATCCCTTGAGGTTGGTACTGCAAGTACTAAGGGAACATTAGCTTTATTCCAAGCTTAGAAAGTGCTCTTTTTACCAAGAGTAGATCCATTATTTGGGGCACATTATTTCAAGGGATGGTATATCAGCAGATTCCGAGAAGATTGAAGCCATTAGAGGATGACTAGCACTAAGGAATGTCTCAAAAATCATATCTTTTATGGGATTAACTAGATACTACATGAGATTTATAGAAGGATTGTCTAAAATTGCTCATCCCATCACTTCTTTACAAAAGAAGGGAATTAAATCTGAATGGACATCAAAATGCGAAGATAATTTTAATTTGTTGAAATAATTACTTACTAGTGCACCTATTTTGAATATTGCTAACCCAAATGAGAATTTTGTGGTGTGTACAGATGCATACAAAGAAGGACTTGGTGGAGTCCTGACTCAAAATAGACATGTAATTAGTTATGAGTCCATAAAGCTGAAAGAACATGAGATGAATTATTTCACACATGATTCAGAGCTTGTTGTCATAGTTTATGCATTGAATATGTGGAGGCATTACCTCACAAGGAAGAGATTTGAATTAATAACAGACCACGATGGTCTGAAATATCTTTGTGAGCAACCAACTTTGAATGCCAGGTAGACAAGATGGATGGAATTTTTAAGTAAGTATGACTTTGACCTCAAGTATATCAGGGGAAAAGAAAACAAATTTGTTGATGCACTCAATAGAAGGGTACATCTCATGCATGATACAACCAGTAGTATGCATCGGTTAGATTTGAAGAGTATAATTTTAGATGCTACTATTACAGACCATCATTACCTACATGTAAAAAAAGGTTTACAATAGGAAAATGTACAACATAAAATTAAAGAGTATGAGATGAAGAAAGATGGATTACTTATGCATAAAAATAAAATTTATGTTCCTAGTTTTGGAGAACTTAGGAATTTGGTATTAAAAGAAATGCATAATGTTCCATATGTCAGACATCCTAGTTACCAGAAAAAATTGCAAGAGTAAGAATCCAATTCATTTGGCTTGGAATGAAGAAGGATGTTGCTGATTACATTTCCAGATGTATGGAATGGTAGAAAGTGAAAGTTGATCATAGACACCCAACAAGTTTTCTACATCCATTTCCAATTCCAGAGACGAAATGGGAAGTGATAACCATTGACTTTATCACTAAGTTTCCCAGGACAACAAGGTAGAATGATTCAATAATGGTAGTGGTTGATAAATTGACAAAGGCTACTCATTTTTTTGTTTGTAAAGATGACTCATGAAACAACTAATATTGTAGAAATTTACATGAGGGAAATTGCTAGGTTGCTTGGAATACCTAAAACAATTATCTTAGATAGAGATACAAAGTTTACTTCAAATTTATGGAGGGGATTATTTAAAGGATTTGGTACAAATATGAATTTTAACACAACATACCATCCATAGTTAGATGGGCAGACAAAGAGAGTCAACCAAGTGATTGAAGACATGCTAAGAATGTATGTGATGGATAAGCTATCTAAGTGAGAATATTACTTACATTTGGTTGAGTTTGCTTACAATAATGGGTATCAAGATTCATTGATGATTAGTCCATCTGAAGCTTTGTATGGTAGAAAATGAAATACTCCAATTAGTTGGGAAAACCCAATAGAAAAAGTAGTACTTGGGATTGAATTTCTCAAGGATATGGAAGACCAGATGGTTAAAATTAAGAAGAATTTGAAGGAAACACAATATAGACAAAATAATTATGCAGATAAGAACAAAACAACTAGAGAATTTAAAGTGGGAGAGCATGTGCTTTTTAAAGTGAAGCCCAAGAAGAGCTCATTGATGTTGGGAAGTTGTACAAAGCTAGTAGCCAAATTCTGTGGTTCATTTGAGATATTGGACATAATACGACCAATTGCATACATGCTTGCATTGCCTGCTTCCATGAATGTGCATAATGTATTTCATGTCTCTTTATTGAAAAAGTATGTGCATGATCCTAACCATGTTATTGATTGGAATTATATTTATGTGGAGCCAAAATGAGACTTTCAGGTCTAGCTAGTGCACATATTGGACAAAAAAGTCAAAGTGCT
>ML784169.1:0-10445 GCA_009831015.1 Picea engelmannii
ATCGCAATCAAATGATTTCCTTTAGAGGCTCCATCAAAATTTATTTTGAAAAAAACCAAAGGAGGAGGAGACCACTTGTCCAGTTTGGAAACTACAGGATCTCGACGAGGGGGTGATGGATTGGGATCCAAATTTTACAAATTCCAATGAGAAGCAATTAATTTTTCCATGTCCAATTGATGAAGGTATTTAGGATGACAAGGAATAATATTAATGGATTCAAAGATGTTATCATGGAGCATTAACCACACTTCTTTCCAAGGACACGAAGAGTTTCAGAAGATCCAATGATTTCTCTCTTTCCAGATATGCCATACTAGAAAAACAAGTAAGTGAGGATGCTATGATGCACTACTAGCCAAAGAAATGACTGAATTTTCAAAACTTCAAGTACACCTAATTTAGCACCTCTAGATCCTGCACTCCCAACCCGCAAGTAGATTTGGGCTTACAGAAAGTATCCCATTTAAACAAGGCCCATTTTATGTCCATCGCGGGTCCTTGCTAGAGAAAATTTTGTTGAAGGCTCCTGATATTATTAAGAATGAATTTATGCGCTTCCATGGTGGAGAATATATATATAGGAATTCCCTGCAAAACAAATTTGATAAGAACAAGTTGTCCAATATTGAGGGTCGAAAATTCCAAGAGGAGAGTCTACGCTCCAAGGAAAGCAATGTATCATCCCATGCACCAACTTTATGAGCATTGTCAATGAGAGGCACACCATTATTTTTGGAAGGAAGCGATATTCCCTGAAAATCCAAGATGCAGGAAATGTGTTCGTGAATGGATACGGGAGTATTAAGGAAGAAGATTTTATATTTTTTAGAATTAACTAGGGTACTCAAGGCCCCTCCATATATACTGACAATTTGAAGAAAAAAACAAGCCTCATGCACAAAGGGGGTCCCATTATAAAGGTGTCATCAACAAAATGACTGTGGGAGAGAGGGGGGTGTAAACCATGGATGGAAATCCTAGAAAGATGACCAGAAGTAATATGTGCGTTGAGGATCCTCCCAATATGTTCTACCATAATAAAAAATAGTAATGGAGACAAAGGATCTCCCTGACAGATGTCGCGAGAAGGGGAGAAAGGATGTGAAGGAATGCCATTAACCAAAATTGAGAAAAAATATGAGGATGTAAGGGGCATTACCCAGTCGATCCAATAGGAGCCAAAACCAAAATCTTGAAGCATACCATGCATATAGTCCCAGCTTAAGGTGATGAAGGCCTTGGAAATATCAATCTTAATAAGCATTTCAAGAGTGTGGGAGGTGCTTAAAGAGTGAATGACTTCATGGGCCAACATCACATTGTCCATGATCTGGAATCCTTCCACGTAGCCTCACTGCTTAGGGGATATCAATAGAGGGTGAATGGACTTGAAGCACATGGAAATGACTATAGTTATCAATTTGTAGATCACATTACACAAATAAATGGGGAGAAATTTCTTAGGATGCATGACCCTCTCCTCTTTTTGAATGAGAGTAAGAAAGGCGAAATTCAGGGTAGGGAGAACACTCTCAATAAAATGGGAATATTAAACTATTTTCCAAACCTCCTCATGGATCATAGGCCAACAAAAAATCGAAAAAATCAATTTTAAATCCATCTGGGCCAGGGGACTTACCAGGGTCCATTTGTTGTATTACTTGATCCACTTACTCTTGAGATATTGGACAGAGGAGGGAAAAATTTTGGTCCAGATAAACGATAACAGGGACATGATGGAAATTTTTTGAGATATTCATCGAGCAGTCCTCCACTGGTTATGTGAGGAGATTTCGGTAAAATTAAACCAGGTCATTCTCAATATCCTGGTGATCTAGAAGAGTAGCTCCCTTCTCAGTTTCCAACCAAGTGATTTGGGTGATGTTCTTCAATGGATCAATGAGCAATGAAAAAAATTGGAGTTTAGTTCGCTTTCTTTGAGCCATTGAACCCTCGATTTTTTCCTCCTAAGATTAGCACTCTGCAATATGAAATTTTCGATTGGCTTCCTCATCCTTAAGAAAATATGAGACTCCATAGGATTGAAAGATGACTTGAATTTCTTTGAGGCGCGTTTATAAATGTTATTTGTCTTGAAGGATGTCCCAAAAATTGTCTTGTTCTATTGAGCCAACAGGTGCTATTTAAAGTTCTTTAATTTCTGTTGAAAGCGGTACATCAGAGTACCATGGGTGATGGGTGCATTGTTCCACCATTCCTATACATAATATTGAAAATAAGGATGTGAGAGCCAAAACTTCTCAAACCTGAAAGACTTACGCTGGGGGATACTTGGAGTGTCAAGCCATAGATAGACCAACCATTGATTTGATCCCAAGGTGGAAAAAACCTGAGATTCATAGATCTGATCATCCATCAGTAAATATTTCAAGAGAAGGAAGAGATCAAGGTGGCATGAAATATCTTGAGTTCCAGAGCATCTATTGGACCAGGTAAAATTCACATTGATATTTTTGATATCCACCAGTTGAAGGTCTTGTATAAAGGACTTAAACTTGTCACGGTATGCATCAATATGTCACACTCCCCTCCTCTTCTCCTCTAAATAAAAGATGATATTAAAATACCACCCTAAGATCCATCGATGGTCCTGAATGAGTGGGGCCAATCCAGATAAGGAATCAATGAACCAAATTTTCTCTTGTGTTGGTTGGGGGCCATAAACTGTGGTAAGAAAGCCCGTCATGTTGGACCCTATTGGCCAATATTGAGCAGATATGGACCACTTAGTTGAAAATAAATTTTCAATAATAATAGAGTTTGGGTTCCAAGCGATAGCTAAACCTCCTGAAGCACCATAGGAGTCAGTTTGAATAGATAATCCTAGCCACCAACACCAAGAGAGGATGAGGTTAGCTTCAGATCCAAATCATTTCGTCTCTTGAAGAAAAAAATTATCAGAAATATTGTAACGTCCCCAGCCACCAACAAGCCGGGCAACACCACTACTCTGACACTTCACTTAGCTCTAATACCAATTTGTAACGTTCCCGACCATCAGCACCATTGACAAACAATGCCATAGAGGAACATACATATATCTATATAACATGCATTTCTAATGAATTTAAAGCAAATAACACAGATTTACTTATATCATACAGATTCAAATGGAATTGATAGTAATTCCTACACACAACGGAACACATGATAATGTTCAAGAATCACAGACATGTGTAACATACATAATTAAGCACGGGAATGATACTTATCTTTTAACTGGAGTAAAAACCACCAACTGCGTGCAGACCTTCCACGAACCTCCCAGCCTTAGACCACACTGCTCATCACTCTCAGCAGTAGGTCACCCCCGAGTTAGGACTAAACTCCATTGGGTAAGGGATTCCTAGGCTAGGAAAGGTCAATACATAGCTTAAGAGGAAGGATTCTCTCCTAGGAGCCACTTATGCCCACTGCTCACACACTCTCATTCCCCACATGCATGTCCCACCCCAGGATTATACACCTTCATTGTCACATAGTCCATCGGATGCTCCACTTCCCTTGCTTTGGGCTTTAGTAACAGACTGAACCAGAATTCTCAGAGCTCTGTAGCAGCTATGGGGCTCCTTCCAAGAGAACTCACCTCCTCAACACACTCTCTCACCTAGAGAGATTTGCTCACAGGATTGAAAACCTACTTCTTCAACCACAATAGCTAATCTGGGTAAGGCAAGGGATGACTCAGTAAATTATAGAGGTGCAAAATGGTCATGAGTTCAGAAATCACGGAAATGGATGGCAACGGGCTTACTTAGTGTGTGAGTGAACTCATGAGGAGTGACGAGGCAGATGGTACTAGCATAGCCGAGATGGTGAATGTTAAGAACCAAAGACTGAATACAAAAGCACCACAACAGATATACAAGAACAATATGCAAAATTTCTTTTATTACTATCAAACCCTTGAGGTAGGGCAACACCGTACAATGGATCCTATTATGGAAGAGATCCTCTCCTGTTCACTTTCCTCTTTGAGGGGGAATCCTCCTAATAATTGTTAAGAACCAAATATTTGCATAAAGAAACACCAAAAAGATTCAGAGAACAATATAGAAAAACCACCACTTTATTATATCAAAACCCTTAGGGTAGGACAACACCATACAATGGATCCTATTATGGAAGTGATCCTCTTCTATTCACTTGCCTCTTCGAGGGGGCATCCTCCTATTGAGCTACAAATCACAATACGATACTTCTCTTCATGTCCCATTACATTACTTGAAACCCTTTATATAGTGCTACCATCACCTAAGAACATTCTAGAGGAAGAATCTTCTAGAAGTAGAACCTTCTAAGAAGTCCTCTTACATTTATTATATCTAACTATCCATTTATTATATCTTACTACCATAGTGGGTCTTATTTAATAATATAGTGGACCTAGTCCACCTTACATTGAATGGCCTCCACTATTATCACTATGGGCCCTCTAGGTCTCCACTACTACCTCTCTAGCTACCTAACATTCCATCCCCCTTATGAAAGCGTTGTCCTCAACGCTTGATGTACAACCGTATACTAGGGTCCCATGGATATATGTGGACCATAATGTTGAAGAAGACTAGAGAACCAAGGTCCCATGTAGAAAGGAAAGCCACCATGTTGAAGTAGTCCAACCGTCATTGTAAGCCTGGGTCCCATGTCCATGTTCTCATGTGAACTCCACGTGGAAGATTTTGGAACCCAATAACTAACTCAAAATTATTCTCCAAAGACTGACACATGTCATGTGGATCCAAATAAGAAGATCCATACACATAGTGGAAAATGGTCGTAGCAGAATTTGGAAGGAATAATACCACTGTGGAATATGCAGGATGGACGTTGGTAATAATCATTGGCTCTCGATTTGTCACATTGATACTCTCTACAGAAGGTGGATTAGAGTCATCAAATAAAATATTAAAGTGGTTGTCATCCCAGAAATGACAACTATCCATATACCAATCATCGCAATCGGCCTCCAAATCATACCAAGCATATATTTTTTGATTACATTCATCCCTGATGTCCGCCATAAGAAATATCTCTTGCATTTTATCCAATGAATCTTGAATACTACGAAAACTATCATTGAGGTCATTTGTGAGACCATCTAATTTGACATCCAATGTGTCATACAATTGGGATTTGAATGCTTCAGTAATTTGTAGAATTTCTTTGAGGGTTTGAGAGGAAATAACCATTTGAGCACCCTATGAACTCTTTGGTCCCATAACCGTCATGAAAAAAAACAAAAAATAGAACAATAATTACGGCAAAAAATCGCAGCTTTTTCCAAAAAAACCCTGAAAAACTGTTGAATTTAAAATGCTCATAACTTCACTTCCCGGACTCCGTTTCGACTGATTTTTTTTTTGAAATTGTGAGAGGAACTCAGATCTTTAATTTTTTTGGGCAAATTAGGCCTCCACTTGCTACATAAATAAAAAAAAATTGCACCGTCATTCGCGGAAAAAACTCTGAAAAAATCCATATTTTAGAACTTCAATATCTTGACTTTTCGGACTTCGTTTCAGATGATTTATTTTTTCAAATTGGGTTTTTTTCTAAGAGAAACTCATATATACAACCTATTTCTGAAAAAAATTCACAAAAATATACCAAAAAATTCTAGAATGTCGCGGCCCTCTTTTTTCTTCTCTGAAAAAAAAAATCTGCAAAAATAAAAATTATTTGCCCACAATGTCTGTCAAAGAAATTGTTTTGATACCACTGTTAATATCCAAAGACTGAATACAAAATCACCACAACAGATATATAAGAACAATATGCAAAATCTCATTTATTACTATCAAACCTTTGAGGTAGGGAAACACCGTACAATGGATCCTATTATGGAAGAGATCATCTCTTGTTCATTTGCCTCTTCGAGGGGGAATCCTACCAATACTTGTTAAGAATCAAATAATTGCATAAAGAAACATCACAAATATATACAAGAACAATATGAAAAATCTCCTTTATTATTATCAAACCCTTAGGGTAGGGCAACACCATAAAATAGATCATATTATGGAAGGGATCCTCTCCTGTTCACTTTCCCCTTCGAGAGGGAATCCTCCTATTGAGATACAACTCAAAATACAATAATTATCTTCATATCCCATTACATTTCTTGAACCTCTTTATATAGTGTTACCATCACCTAAAAACATTTTAGAGGAGGAATCTTCTAGAAGTATAACCTTTTAAGAAGTCCTCTTACATTTATTATATCTAACTACCATGGTGGGCCTTATTTAATAATACAGTGGACTTAGTACACCTTACAATGAATGGTCTCCACTATTATCACTATGGGCTCTCGGGGCCCCCACTACTACCTCTCTAGCTACCTAACATTTTCCCTACCATAATAGGAGAGGATCTCTTCCATAATAGGATCCATTGTACGGTGTTTCCCTACCTTAAGGGTTTGATAGTAATAAAGGAGGCTTTGCATATTTTTTTTGTATATCTATTGTGGTGTTTTTTTATTCATTCTTTGGTTCTTAACAAGTGGTATCATAGCACTTTCCTTGGCAGACATTGTGGGCAAATATTTTTTATTTTTGCAGATTTTTTTTTGGAGAAGAAAAAAGAGGGTTGCAACATTCCAGAAATTTTCGGTATATTTTTGTGAAGAAATTGCAGAAAAAGGTAGTATATCTGATTTCCTCTCAAAAAAACACCCAAGTTTGAAAAAAAACGTCTGAAGCGGAGTCTGGGAAGTCAAGATATTGAAGTTTTAAAATCTGCAAATTTTTCAGGGGTTTTTCCGCGGATGGCGACGCGATTTATTTTTATTTCTATAGAAACTGGAGGCCGAATTTTCCCAAACAAATTAAAAATATGAGTTCCTCTCAATATTTCACCTAATTTCAAAAAACAAATTGACCAAAACGGAGTCTGGGAAGTGAAGTTATGAGCATTTTAAATTCAGCAATTTTTTAGGGTTTTCCAGAAAAGCCGTGATTTTCTGCCGTAACTTATTGTTCTATTTTTGGGGTTTTTTCATGACGGTTGTGGGACTGAAGAGTTCATAGGGTGATCAAATTGTTATTTCCTCTCAAACCCTCAAATAAATTCTACAAATTACTGAAGCATTCAAATCCCAATTGTATGACACATTGGATGCTAGATTGCATGACCTTGCAGAGGGTCTCAATGATAGTATTCATAGTATTCAATATTCATTGGATAACATGCAGGAGAGGTTTCTTATGGCGGACATCATGGATGAATATAATCAAGAATTATATGCTTGGTATAATTTTGAGGCCAATTGTGATGATTAGTATATGGATAGTTGTCATTTATGGGATGACAATCACTTTCATATTTTATTTGATGACTCTAATCCACCTTCTATAGAGAGCATCAATGTGACAAATCGAGAGTCAATGATTATTACCCGTGTCCATCCTGCATATTCTACAGTGGTATTATTCCTTCCAAATTTTGCTACGACCCTTTTGTTGAACATGATAAGTCAACTGAGAGGGGGGAGGGGTGAATCAGTTGTATAAAATTTCTTTCATTTTATAAGAAGATTACTTATTAATCAATAAATCAGGCCTTTAACATTTAACTTGTAGTAATACATTTAACCAATAAATATACAATCACATAAATGAAACAGTGACACAGTAATTTTTCATGAGGAAACCCAAAAGGGAAAAACCTCTTCTTCTTATGAATGAAAGGGAAGCTCCAACTCCTCTTTACATTCTTATTTTATCTGAGTTACAACCCAGATGAGGTTGCTACCTCTGTTTCTTCAGCACCTACTGAATGGAAGCTACAACTCCCAGATGTACATGCACCAACTTGTACATGAGACTTTTACAGTCTCCCCTTGCTCCTCCCTACCACCCTGAAATCATTCTCTGTCACTAAGAACCTGCAAACCAACTCTTTATCTTCTTTGTCAAAGATCAAGCATTCAAATCCTCTCTACACAATTCATTCTTGACCAGACCACTTAGATTTATCAATCTGTGTATGTGTCTTCCCCCTTTTGTCTTTTCTCTTCCTCAAATTTTACAGAACCATATATCTCCCATAATCCCCTTTTTTTTTTCTTTTCTTGCAACATTCACTTTATATGTCTTCCTGTATCATCAGCGCATACAATCGACCCCTCAAGCTTCAAAGAATCAGTTACAATAACTAAATAACTTCCTTACAATAATTCTTATTGGCCAAGGCATAAAAACGAACAATATCCACATGATCAGTTTAAATATTTAACCAGCACCGTTCGATGAACATACATCTGTTTTAATTTTTCAGCATGGAATAACCCTTGAGCGCTTTGGCAAACCACTTGTGCTAACCCATATGTCCATTGGCCATGACCACAGGTTAATTGAAATGCATTTCACATTTCACATTTCGGCAATTCAGCAATCCTGTGTCGAAGAGTCTTGACACTTCAAGTTACGAAACCCCAAAATAGAACTTAGCTTCGTGCTAGCTCCTCCCTCTCACATGACCATCGGTGGTAACCACTGCCTACACCAAAAATTTATTTCAGCGTTTCGACATTTCTTGTGATGAAGTGTTTCAATATTCCAAGTCACGAACCCTGAAATTTTTGGCGTTTCGCATTTTGGCGTTTTGGCATTTCGGCATTTCTGTGATGAAGTGTTTCAACACTCCAAGTCACGAACCCTGAAATGATCTGATGACTTCACATTTGATCTGGTGGACATATATTGGACGGTTCTTGTTAACTTCTCGAGGACAAATCAACGGTCATATACAACTCTTATATTACTCCTCCAATGCTTAATCCAACGGATATGACTTAATCATTCATCGAGATGGATGGTTTTCATGGTTTCGGTATTTCGGCATTCGGGACTTCGTGATGTTGAATTTTTTGCTTACCATGCAAAAATCCCGAAATAGAAACTCCCGGAATCCCAAAATAGAAACTCCCGGAATCAGGTGACGTGTGTTCCTTTCGGTATTTCGGCATTCGGGACTTCGTGAAGTTGGAGTTTTTTCTTACCATACAAAATTCCCGAAACAAAAACTCCCGGAATCCTAAAATAGAAACTCCCGGAGTAAATTGACGATCTCTGAAATTCAAGTTGTGCCTATGCAAACTGATCCACGGTGCCTGTGCAAACTGATTAAAAAACTCCCCCTTTGGCATTTTAATGTTTAACATTAATGAAAAAAAAAAGTCCTATGCAAACTGAAATCCCTGCCAACAAACTCCCCCTTTGGCATTGATGGAAAACTTTAAATCTCTTCTCCCCCTTTTGACATCTATGGCAAAGGAAACAACCATACTCCCCCTGAGCAAAGAAAACCACTTGCAATGATGTATCATTTAAGTAGCAACTCCCCCTATCAATAATAGTCAATAAACTTGTGCAGTCTGATTTTATAATCAAGCCCTTGCAATATTTGAGAATGAAATGAAATTACAGAGGGTAAACCCCCAACTAATCCCTGAGACTTTCAAATTTCATTTTAGATAAAGGTTTAGAAAATACATCTGCAATCTGATCCTTTGTGCCAACATATTCCACTTTAATAACTTTAGACATAACCTGCTCTCTTAGAAAATGAAATTTAATGGGAATATGTTTTTTTTTTGAATGCATAACAAGATTTTTAGAAATTCTAATTGCACTGGTATTATCATAGAAGATAGGTATAGGTTCATCATAATGAATATGTATATCTTCTAGCATCTATTTCATCCATATAACCTGAGTGCAACAAGTTGCAGCTGCTATGTATTCTGCTTCAGCAGTAGACATAAACACTGCTGATTTTTTTTTACTTAACCAACTTACAAGACATCCTCCAAGAAAAAATGTTGCTCCACTAGTACTCTTCTTTTCATCAACACAACCTGCCCAATCAGCATCAGTGAAAGAATATAAATCAAGCTGATTACTTGTAGGATACCACAAACCATACTTTGATGTCCCCTTAAGATATCTGAAAATTCCTTTGACTGCAAGTAGATGAGAAGCTTTTGGTGAAGCCTGAAACCTGCCAACTTGACAAACTGCATGCATAATATCAGGTCTTGTAGCTGTAGCATAAAGAAGACTACCAATCATAGATTTGTATATTGTCTGATCAACATCTTTAGTATCATCAAACTTACTTAATTTATAGCCAGTAACCATGGAAATTCCAACTGGTTTAGACTCTTCCATCTGAAATTTCTTAAGCATTTCATTGATATACTTGGTTTGAGAAATGGAAATGCCTTTATCAAATTGAGTAATTTTCAAGCCTAAGAAAAACTTCATTTCTCCTAGCATGGACATCTCAAACTCTTTCTGCATACTTTCAACAAACTGTTTACTGAGCCTATTATCATCACTACCAAAAATGATATCATCTACATATATCTCAACAATGATCAGGCTATCATTTTCTTCTTTAATATATAGATT
>ML784169.1:46966-69249 GCA_009831015.1 Picea engelmannii
GGGGGGTGAAAGCAGCTGTCAGTCTCAAAGCATTCTTACACTTCCTGTGTCTGGGCATGGAGAAGGAGATGAAAATGCGTCCGGTCTTCATCGAGATAATGTTATTTTGGCAAAATTAACAAACTTTCAGGGTGTTACTGTTGATCTTTATGATGCAATAGGCAACGTTTCAGTGCTACTTATACATGGAAAAGGAGATGGTTTTATACCTGGGAGAAGTGGTTCTATGGATATTCCCAAAATCAAAGCTAAAATTCATTTTGATCGTATGAAGTTGCACTTGCAGCCATGTACGATACAAAGCCTAATTTCTTTACTGCACTCTATAGGTAAATGTGGAGATAAAATCTTTGAACCTAATCTCTGTTCGAATAATGAGCAATCCATTGGAGTTGAGCATGATGAGAGTATAACAAGTCTTCATCTCAGTGAATCAGTGGCAACCGATGTCATGATTAGTCCATTTTCCAACATGCCTTCACCGGCCATGGAGGAATCAACTTTGGTTTCTGATCCCATGATCATATCTAGCTGGTTAAATCTTGATTTAGGAGAAAATTCAAACATGCCTTCACCGGCCAGGGAGGAATCAACTTTGATTCCTGGAGAAGAGACGATGAATTCTTTGACTGTTGGATGATTTAACGAATTCTGTTTCTGATTTCAATTTGGAATGGGTACAGTCGATGATATAGATCACCAAAGAAAGAATTATGTTTCTTATTTCAATTTGGGATGGGTACAGTGGATGATATAGATCACCTCAGAAATCTATGTATTTGTTATGTAGCAGAGATATTACAGAATCAATGAATCTATTTATCGTTGTTGTTTCAATAGCCTATGACAAATATATGCAAATATATGTATTTTTTTTCACACAAAATTCCAGTTATATTAATATATAAAATTTACATTCGAGAAACCAGTTCAAAAAGTATCAGTTCTCTCCACCTCCCCAACTGACAGAAGGTAAAGTGACAAAAACAGCAAAGGAGAAAAAGTTACCCCATCTTCTCGAGTACAAAGTATACAAGAATGCCTACAGAGACTCGAGACTAGTAAATAGAGAACAAAAAAGTGACTGAGAGACGATAAAAACTAACACGAAGGACTCTACCAAAGCTTGTGTCAAATTTGGGCCGAGGTGTCAATCGACGAACTGATATATTGCCCTCCTGTAAGTCCAGAGCTTTTTTTGAAAGAGTATCCTCTGGTTGATTGAACTCTCTGAAAATGTGGGTGAAACTGAGAGGCCTGAAGCCTTATTATGTATGTTCATCTATCCTAATAACACTTCCAACACCACTTTTCATCTCTCGTTCCTGAGCAGCTCCATCACACCAGCCGACTAAAGTTTCCCCATCAAGTACTAGAGGAAGACGAGATAAACGAGTCAGATAGTTTCTAACCCGAGGAATGTCTATGCTATCAAGTATCCTTTGGGAAATCAGATTAGTAGAGGGCCGACCAGAATCAAAGAGAACTCTATTACGCTCCAACTAGATATTCCAGCAAAAAATGGTTGGAAACGGAGGGAAAGAAGTACAAGAGTTTGAACAATCAAGAAAACATGCATAAAGTGTGGATCCCCGCCAGTTAGATTTTAAATTAAGAGAAAGAGTCACTTGTAACCAAATCTGTTGAGTGAAGCTACCATGTTTCATAAGGTGTAATGTCGTCTCTGCCTCCAAAGAGCAAAGGCCACAAATGCTAGGCCCAAACCATTCCCTACGCTGGCGATTATCCCAAGTTAGGATCCTATCTTCCATCATCTTTCATCAAGAGCCATGTAAAAAGTTTTATATTTGTCCTAAGTTCTCAAGACCAAAGTCTTCGATGCCACCAATTACTACTGTAACACCAGAGATTACTAGCTAAAGCCACAAAAGTGTTTTTTGCAGAAATGTACCCCAAACGGTCACCACCAGTCCATATAAGTATATCAGGTCTGTCAGTCAGTTCAATGCCTGAAGCTAATAAATATCTGCAGAAACGATCCCATTCCACAACCTCTATGCCTAATAAACCCAACACTTCACTTGATTTCCATTGTTCCAAAATGTCCCCAGTATTGTCTAGCCCTCTAGCCCGGTATAAAAAATGTATATCTTTCCCCTTAAGAGATGTAATCAAAGAGGAAGATAACCAGGAGAAGGTATTTAGGCCTAGGATCATATCTTCTTCAATACGAATAGAGTGACCTGACCCCAAATTCTAAGCCAACCAGTGGGTTATAACCTCCATGGACTTAACCAAGCTACGCTAGAAGATTGAAACATTGTGAGACAACTTCAAAGGGGACCTCAACCAGGCCACAACTGAAATAGATGGGAGGTACTTATCCAATAATACTCTATGCCAAAGGCAATTTTTCATCAAGCAATGCCACAAAGTATTGGAAGCAAGAGATTTGCTAAACAATGGGAGATTCATAATCCCCCAACCACCTTGAGGTTTTGGTTTGGCTATAGAATCCTAATTATAGAGATGGATCTAATCCTTTACCCCACTCCTTGACCACAAGAAGTTGAACATCAACTGTCTAATTCTGCTAAGGACAAAGGTCGGTATAAAAGCAATCGTCGACCAGTAGACTGGCATACTTTCTAACACGGACTTGACTAGAATATACAGACCTACCAAGGAAAGCCAACGATGGCACCAAATATTGATTCGCTTCTCATACTTTTGAATAAGCCAACACCAGCCTTCAATTCTATAATAAAAAGGTTTGAGAAAAAATCCCAGATACATGAAACCCTCAGAGAGTTCCACAAAATTGTAGGGAAAGAGAGGACTCAACGACAATAGATCATCCTCTGTTAAAATCAAAAAATGGAAAGTAGACTTAAGAAGAGTTTTACAAAGGCCGGAAGCTCACCAAAAAGTAGATAGTAAGGAGTCTATAACCTTCCATTCTCTTAAACTCATTGTCCTCATAATGAGAACATCATCCACAAAAAAAATATTGAGTATCTTCTATGAGCGAGAAATCTTAACACATGTGATATGCCCATCTATTTGTGCCTTTTTAAGAAGACAGAGACCTTCCATCACTAAAATAAAAAGTAGAGGCGATAAAGGGTGCCCTTGCCTAATTCCACGCCCACTCTGGAAAAAAAGAGTAGGAAAACCATCTAGTATGTAGCAGTCGTAACACAACACATAATCTAGTTTGTAAGCATATGTCCAAAACCATCCTAGAGGAGGATCAATCTAAGAAAATCCCAGTTAACACAATCATAAGCCTTCTTCAGGTCAAGTTTTAGAATAAGAGCCTTCATCTTTTTCATTTTAATAGTGTGGATACATTCTTGTGTGGTTCCAACAACATCCAGTCTATGTCTACCTTTTAAGAAACCCAAGTGCTCCCCAGAAAATGTCCTAGAGAGAATCGGCTTAAGCTCGTTGGCTATAACTTTTGCAATAATCTTATAAGCCAAATTGCATAGTGCTATAGGTATGAAATTACTAAAGGAAGAGGGTCTTCTCACCTTCAGAATGAGGGTTAAAAAGGTAGAATTTAAGGATCTTTCCATAGTGCCCTCCCTCCTTGACTCCTCCACAACCTCAAATAGATCATCCTCAACCAGATCAAAGAAATGAAGGAATAATTATACTGTCTACCCATCAAGACCAAGACTCTTGTCCTTGGCGAATCCCTTAATAAAACCTTGTATTTATTCTTTTGTGCAAGACCCTTATAAGGATAAGAAGTCTATCTCCTCAATGGCGCAGGGAAAAAGTTGAACTGTACTCACCTTTTCCATATTCGAGTTCTGTCCCATATCCAAATAGAACAATTTGAAGTGTCTAACCACTTTTGTTATCAATGCCTCCTGTCCCGAGTGAAGATTGTCATTTTCATCCTCGATTTCCCATATGGATTTGTGATTTTGCCTATGATTAGCATATTGGTGAAAACACTTTGTGTTTTGGTCACCTTTATATAGCGAAATTGCTCTGCTTATTTGCCTCCACAATTCCTCCTCTTCCAGGAGAATCTTACTTATTTTTTTCTCAATGTGTTTGATTTGTAAATTAGTATCCCCTATATCCAACCTTTGAACCTTCAATAGGTATGAATTCCTTAACTTATCCTCTAGCAGTTCAAGTTCTTGATGTTTTTTATGATTCGACTCATATCCCCAGGCTTTCACTCTGATCTTCAATACTTTCAATTTCCAAACAAGTCTTTTTTGTGCTAAGAGTTATGCCACAAAGGCAGGAGAAATCCAAACCTCTATGACTAAACCAATTAAACCCTCTTCCCCCAACCAACAAGGTTCAACTTGAAAGGAAAAATAACCCTTCTATGGAAGTTGTCTAGTTGTAGCAAAACTAGCGCATGGTTTGAAATGAAAGGCATAGCTACCCAAGACCAGTGTCTCCCAACCACCTTGAGAAATTACTCGTCCATATAAATCTTGTCCAGTATTTTGGAAATCTCCTCTGTCCCACTTATGCCATTGTGCCACGTAGGCCCACAATCAATAGGGGTTATATCCACTAACCCTTTTTCTTGGAAGATTTCTTTAAAATACCATGCCAATGGATATAACTGGGCTCCGCGCCCCCCCACAATTCACAAGATGATACAGTGAAATTTAGATCACCTGCTACAATTAAGTTTTTATAGTCCAACAAACCATTGTTTACCACTATGCACTAGAAAGTTTTGCGATCCATACATAGCCCATAGCAGTTTAACAATGTAACTCTTAGATTTAGTTCAAGTAGGGTACCTGTCAACAAAATGCCACCAACACTTAAAAAGGGAGAAAGTGAAAATTTAAGTGGATCCCAAGAAACACAAAGACCGCCAGAATGCCCCTCTGAACTGACAGCACAAACCATCCAGTTTGGTCGAAGAGTACTAACAAATGCTTGAGCTTTAGAATATTGCACTAGAGTTTCTTGGAAGAAGATGATATCAGGTAACATGTTTGATAATAATCTATAGAGGGAAGCACTCTTGGGAGACCCTCCAACTCCCCTTATATTAAGGGAGAGTAGGATCATTATTTATCCCTGGCTAGGGCTTTAATACCTATAAGAGCCCCAATATCAGAAGAAGGAGTGTCGAACTATGAACCCAAAATTTATTTATCCTTTGATTTGTGACATGCACTTTTGGTTTTTAAAGGAGATAGGTCAATGTACAGTCCACTTGTACCCATAATATATTTAACAATCTATTCTATGTGGTTAAGTATCGCCCCAACAGAAATACCCTGTGAACTACCCTCCTTGCGACTAACCTCAACCTGACCATGGTATGTGGGTAGAGGAAAAGTAGAGTGTTGAGCACGAAGGGTAGGAACCAAAGTGTCGAGGATAGCTCCGAGAGATCTCTCCCCATCCTCCATCAATCTTACTTCCCGAAGTCCCTATCCCTAAATTCACAAATGTGGGGATATCCCACCGTGTCCTGTCTACGTTAAGAAAGAAGCTCAGTGGCACTCCCCATGACTAGGTCAGTGTCCTCACAACCCAAGTTCATGTTTTCCCCCAAGACCAAGGCCTCATTAGAAGGTGATAAAGAAGCATGTGCACCATCACTAACCAAAGATGAAGTAATATTAGTGTGTCCACTTCTAAATATGTCAAAGTCGAGAAAAAGGTAGGACATATTTTTTTTAACTTACAAGCTACAGTACCTAGTTGTGTTGAAAGGTCCATGTCGTCTACTAACGCATCCACTTCCCCACACCAAGTTAAGGTTATTCTAGGTGAGTCACAGTAAGCATATTTATGAAGAACAGAAGACTATGATTCCTCCTAAAAAACATGGCAGGAACAATTTTACGCAAGTGACCCGTTCGCCAACAAAAGGAACACTTGGAAGGAATTCCCAGGTAATCCAACTTCTGGCGTATCATTCGATCGTGCCACTCAATGTCCAAAGTCTCCAAAAGGACTTTATGAACATCTGGTTCTACTAGGACTCTTCCCATCCTCCTATCATTCCCTTTCAGAGATTCTTCATCAATGACAAGGAAGTGTCCCAACTCATTGCCTATAGTTGTTAGTGCTTTTGAGTTCCAGAGTTGTAATTGAAGCCCTGGTAGTAACACCCACACATGTATGAATTGAAAATAATTCGATACTAAAATCAGATCTCACCCTCCAATGCTTTAGCATGAGGCTACCCTCCTTCACAATCCAAGTCTTCGAAATAACTTTTTCACAGTCCTTTGGCATCTTGAAGAGAAAACAAAACCAACCCCTAGTCAGGGTCACCACCTCCGGTAAATACCCCAACAAAGCAGTCCATGTAAGGTGAACCCAGTCCTCTAAATTCATTCTAGAACAATATTGGTATGATAACCTCCCCACCAACGCACGCAGATCCAAGGAACAATTCTCTTCCAGACCAATATTGCCCCCTAAAACCATCCTATGCTTTGTCTTATTTGTGTTCCACGGTCTCGCCCCATGACCCTTCCTATCACCTGGTCTATGGAGACCAACAAAATTCCTGCAGTGAGTATTTGGTAAGGTGGGTTCTAGTAACACTGGTGCCTTGCGAGGAATTTCACCTTGTACAAACCTCTTTGCCCCTAAACTATTAGCTACATTATCCCCGAAGATGGCTCCAAGACCAAGTGGAGAGTATCGAGCAAGAGATGAACCTTTACCTCATCGACAAATGTTCTGAAGTTCATCATCCGTAACAAATAACCACTCTTTACTCCACATTTCCTCATCCTCAGCACTCATCAAGGCATTGACCTCAGCCTCCATCTAGAAACACCCAAAAAACAACCACCTGTCTCAAGACTTGACACATACAATACTCTGTTTAAGGCTTGCCAACACAGTGTAAGCGAAAAACTCGGGTAGTTACCAACATCCACTGCTCCGAGGGCCTACCCACCATTAAACTAAAACCACACAATCCTACACACTACAACAAATTAAAGTGTTATTAAATACACGTTAGTACCGATATCCAATGTATTGGCAGTTTTGTAACCTCGAAGAACACCAATGGTATTTGATTCTTCCTCCATTCGACTCTGGTTTTTTCCCCCAAAAAAAAAATTTGAAAAGTCACATGGTATTACATGGAGAAACCCATCATCCTCATCCAATCTCAAATTCCAATTCTCCTAGAAGTCGGTTTTCCCAAATATATGCAAATATATATGAAGTAAGAGACATAGAGAGTTTATACCCAACAACTCCTCCTTAAAAAAATTATATTAAATCATATGAGTTTTCTTCTAACTCAAAATTATATTAAATCATACGATTTTCATGTGTATTTTTATTGTGCAATTGATTTATTTATATAACAATAGATGATCATAACATACAAATGGATATCCCATGATCATTAACTCCCTATACGAGCTAACAACAACACTTTATAAAAGTGGTTGATATATCCATATCGGCGCCATTCTCTACCTTTCCAAACTAATGACATCAATCTGTGTAATTAATTATTTATTACATTAATATAATATGTATAATAATACTGTATTAATGCAATAAATTAATATATTAATGTATATAAATTAATGGTTTATATATATAATATATAATAATAATGTATAAATGTAATGTGTTAATTAATTAATGTATTAATACATTATTTTATTTTATTTTTTCAAGCGGTACTACATTCTATTATCAATAATCAAAAGAGTACAAAAAATAGGGTTGGGGCTACCAAAGCTAGCCCATACCCGCACCCAAAATATGTTGCAAGTCCATGATGTACAACTCTTGAGCCCAACCTTACATATACATCCTCAAAAACTAAATCTAGATATACATATTGAGACTGACAATGGAATTGAGATAGAGCACGACCAAAAAGAGACAAAAAAAACATAGAAACACTACGCATACAAATAGGAAACAAGACCTTCTCCTTCAAGATTTATGACATCGCCAAAATCCAGAGAAGGATGCTGCAAATTGGTGAAAGGTAGAAATATGGGAGCTTCTTGAGAAGGAGGAAACAACGAGCCTAAGCCATAATCAAATTGAACCCCACATCGACATGGATGACCAACTAGAAGGTTAAAATTTTCTTCCATGCGAGCAATCGGGGACTAGACATCTGCAACATCTCGGTGTATATCAAAGACAAGTTCAAAATCTCGGGGGGGAGGAAAAACAACTGGTTCATCAACTAATGGATTTTTTTGGGTCAACGAAGAAGGTGCAGTCTTCGAATTCATCATGCCCGGAGGAGGAGAAAAAGATCCCTTGGAGCCAATCCACAATGTAGACCCATTGTTGGGTGGCACCACATTCCCAAGTATGAGAATCCATGTCATCGTTAATGTGATCTTGAGGAGGACCCTCTGGTTCAAAAAGAGTAGGAAAGGACATGGATGATCCATAGCTAAGATATGAGTTGCGACGAGAATTTTGGAGACGACGATGAGAGGAGACTTGTCCTCTTCGAGAACGTGCTCTCTCTCGAGCCAAAGAACCAAGAAGAAACCACCAAATAAAAATCAAAGTTGGGCCTCCCTTAGTCCCAGAGAAATATCCAGATGGGAGCAAAGAAAAGTCACAAGAAAACATGAAGACTTGCCGATGAGAGAAGAAATGTTGCAAAGGAAACAAGCTAAAAGGAACCATGGTGACTGCATAAAACAAGGCAGGGTGCTTAGCCAAGATATTAATGACCATAAGAGCCCTGCAAACCTTTGTATGCTATCCAGGATCACATTCATCCATTGCATGCACTGGAGGAATAACCTAGAGAGAAAACGTCACAAGGGAGTAAATGATCCCACCCTTCACATTTACTAACTACTTCAAGTCGTCAGCAAAGGACTCTTGCCGACGAGGAGAAGACGTTTGGCTAGGAACCTTCATGACACCCCATCTGGGGAGGAAACATCATTTGAACACAATCCTGAAACAAAGTATGCCTCAGAAACTAATCTTTATGGAGGTCGATAAGAGGGTCTCTTTAAATAAATCCTTCATTAGCAAAATTATCAATGATCTTGTTGGTAGAGCACTTGATGTGAAGAAGAGTGATAGACATATGGGGAAGCAAGATCGATTGTAAAAGTTCTAGGTTACTCAGGAGTCATCATCTAGGGGCGAGATTGATTGGATGGGAGCCATTGAGAAGTCACTGAAGCATATTGATGATAAGCTCAGGTTCCCCTTCGATAATCAAATGAATAATACCTAGACGATTGGAAAGAAGAATGCTCTGAATAAGGGCCCATAATTCTATAGCATTGTTGGAGTCCTAGCCAATTGTTTCATACAGGATGTGGAGAAGAGAACCATTAACATCGTGCAAGGCCACACCAAATCTAGTTAGACCTGGATTACCTTTAGAGGCTCCATCAAAATTTATTTTGAAAAATCCCAAAGGAGGAGGAGACCACTTGTCTGGACTAGAAACTCCAGGAGCTCGACGAGGGGGTGAGAGATTGGGATCCAAAACTTTCAAATTCCAATGAGAAACAATTAATTTTTCCCTTTCCAATTGAGGAATTTATTTAGGATTCCAAGGAAGAATATTAATGGATTCAAAGATGTTATCGTAGAGCATTGACCACACTTCTTTCCAAGGATATGAAGAGTTTCAGAAGATTCGATGATTTATCTCTTTTCAGATATGCCATACTAGAAAACCATGTAGAAGTTGCCAAATTTTGTTGAGAATGGGACTGGAAAATGGACTGAGGCACCAGTTCTCTATTGTGGAAATAATATTGATACATCATCTATCAATAAGAAGCATAATTTGGGCCAGCTGATCCCAAAGAGTGGAACTGAAAGGATAGTTGTTGAGTAGGTTCTCTATCGTTTCATTAGATCTGACACAAAGGGGACATATAGAGGGATGGATAAATCCCCATTTGAAAAGATTTTCCCAAGTGAGGATGCTATGATGTGCTACCATCCAGAGGAATGATTGAATTTTGGGCCAGCTTCCAGGCTACCGAATTTGTTGCCAAATCTTGTATTTAGGGAGAAGATGAAAGTTTTCCTTGAGGGAGTATGCTTTTAGAATGGTGAAAGTTCCTTTCGGTGGATGCCTCTAGAGCAATATATCATTCTCATGATTAATTATAATCCTCCTCATAGTGGCATCTTCCACCCATGCAGCTAGGTTGGAGTCCAAAGGAGTATGCAACTCGAGAGGCGTCTTCTTCCAGTCCTGTCATTAAGAATCCTGAGAAGACACCAGTTTCCAAAAGTCTGCTACATGTTTGAAGGATTGAGGATACAATATAGCTTTAAAATTGGATAGGTCCTGGTTTTGAAGGAGAGGATGCCTCTTTTTCCAAGAATCCAACCAGAAATAAGCTTGTTGTCCCACCCAGATTTCCCAAAAGGAATGATCTTGGATGAAGTAGCGGTTCCTCCATGTTGAGTTCCACATTAGAGACCCTGTGCATGGTTCATTCAAGTGGATAAGTTGATCCTATGCCACCCCTATTGCATATTTTTGGCACCATAGCCGAGCCCAGAGATCTTCTAGGAAATTTAACCATCGCCACCAAACCTTTGCGCTCAACACCTGATTTAGCACCTATGGATCCTTCACTCTCAGCCCGCTAGCATATTTGGGATTACACAAAGTATACCATTTAAACAAGGCCCAATTTATGTCCATCATGACTCCTTTATAGAGAAATTTGTGTTGAAGGCTCCAGATCTAATTAAGAGTGAATTTAGGAACTGCCATGGAGGAGACGATATATATAGGAATTTCCTGCAAAACAAATTTTAGAAGAACAAGTTGTCCTCCAAGGAAAGAAATAGATCATCCCAAGCACCAACTTTAAGAGCATTGTGAATGAGAGGCACACCAAGATATTTGGAAGTAAGAGAGATACCCCGAAAACCCAAGGTGTGGGAAATCTGCTCATGACCTGCTACAGGAGTATTAAGGAAGAAAAATTGATATTTTTCATAATTAACCAGGGTACTTGAGGCCTCTCCAAAAATATTGGCAATGCAAACAAAATAGTGAGCCTCACACACAGAGGGGGTCCCCATTATAAAGGTGTCATCAATAAACTGACTGTGGGAGAGCGGGGGGTGTAAACCATGGATGACAAGACCATAAATATGACCAGAAGTAATGTGTTATTTGATGATCCTCCCAAGCCCTTCCTCCATAATAACAAATAATAAGGGAGACATTGGGTCTCCCTGACGGATGTCGCGAGAAGGGGATACATGTTGCGAAGTAAATTCATTAACCATAATTGAGAAGAAAATTGAGGATGTAAGGGACATTACCCAGTTGATCTAATAGGATTCAAAACCAAAATCCTAAATCATACCATGCATATAGTCCCAGCTTAAGGTGTTGAAGGCCTTGGAAAGATCAAGCTTATTAATCATGTCGGTAGTTTGGGAGGTTTTTAAAGAGTGAATGACTTCATGGGACAACATCACACTATCCATGATCTTGTGTCCTTCCACATATCTTGACTGCTCAAGGGAGATTCATAGAGGGTGAATGGACTTGAGGCACATGGAAATGACTTTAGTTATCAATTTGTAGATCATGTTATACAGGGAAATGGGGTGAAATTTCTTAGGATGCGTGACCCACTCCTTTTTGGGAATGATAGTAAGAAAGGTGGAGTTTAGAGAAGGGAGAACTCCTTGAGTAAGATGGGAATATTCAACTATTTTCCAAACCTCCTCATGGATCATAGGCCAACAAAATGGAAAAAATAAATTGTAAAGCCATCCCATCTAGGCAGGGGTGATTTTAAGGATGGAAATTTATATTAAAATGTAGAAACTTGGGCTAATTTTACTATTCCTTAATATGAAAAATGTAAAATGTTTGGCGATAGTTTTGTAAAAATATTCAAATTTCTAAGGATTTGTATAGTTTCTATAAAATTTGGGCGATTTTTAAGGTAAAATAATTTTATTCTATGGAATTTGGGCGAATCATTTTTAGAAAAAATGGAAATTGGTGAATGTTTTTTTGGGGAAAACCATGGAAAATTAGCCCATTTGCGAAATTTAGCCCCTAAAATCATCTATGCATCTAGGAGACTTACCAGGGGCCATTTATTGTATTGTTTGGTCCACTTCCTCTTGAGATATTGTCCAGAGGAGGGAAACATTTTGTTCCATAGAAACGATAACATGGACATGTTGGATAATTTCTGAGATAGTCGTCGAGTAGTCCTCCACTAGCTATGTGAGAAGCGTTCAGTAAAATGAAACCAGCTCATTCTCGATGTCTTGATGATCTAGAAGAGTATATCCCTGCTCGGTTACCAACCGGGTGATTTGGTTGATGTGTCTTCGATGGATCACTTAGCGATGAAAAAAATTGGAGTTTCATTCGCCCTCTTTGAGCCATTGAACCCTCTATTTTTTCCTCTGGAGAGTTTCCTCCTGAGAGTAGCACTCTATAAGATGACATTTGAGATTGGCTTCCTCTCCCTTGAGAAAATCCAAGACTCCCTGGGATTGAAAGATGACTTGAATTTCTTTCAGGCACGTTTCTAAATGTTATTTATCTTGAAGGATGTCCCAAAAAATTGTCTTGTTCGATTGGCGTAGGTGTTTTTTAAAGTTCTTAAATTTATATTGAAAGTAGTACATTAGAGTACCATGGGTGATGGCCGAATTGTTCCACCATTCCTGTACATTATCCTGAAAATACGGATGTGAGAGACAAAACTTCTCAAACCTAAAAGGCTTACATTGGGGGATACTTGGATTATCAAGCCACATCTAGACCAACCAATGATCTGATCCTGAGGTGGATAGAACCTGGGATTCATAGATCCGATCATCCATCAGTAAATATTTCTAAAGAAAGAAGTGATCAAGGAGGCATGCAATATTTTGAGTTTCAGAGCGTCTATTGGACCATGTAAAATTCCCATTGATATCTTTGATATCCACCAGTCGAAGGTCTTGTATAAGGGAATTAAACTTGTCACTATCTGCATCAATACATCACACTCCCCTCCTCTTCTTCTCTAAGGAAAGGATGATATTAAAATACCTCTGTAAGATCCATATCTGGTCCTGAATGAGTGGGGTCAATCCAGATAAGGAATTAGTGAACCAAATTTTCTCCTGCGTTGTCTGGGGGCCATAAAATTTGGTAAGAAAGCCCGTCCTATTGGACCATATTGCCCGATATTGAGAAAACAGGAACCACTTAGTTGATGCTATCTTTTATAGCTCGGGAGGTACTCCACATGATTGTCCTGTATGCGGAAGTAACCTTATATTTTCACTACTAGACACTTGACTTTGTAATATGTTTTTATCAGGGATGATTTAGGGGCTAAATTTCGCCCATGGGCTAATTTTCCATGGTTTTTCCAAAAACAATATTCACTATTCTAAAAACGATTTGCCCAAATTCTATAGGATAAAATTATTTTACCTTAAAAATCACCAAAATTTTATACAAACTATATAAAACCCTTAGAAATTTGAATGTTTTTACAAATATATCGCCAAACATTTATAGTTGGCATATGAAGGATTAGTTAAATTCACCAAGGTTTCTACATTTTAAAATAAATTTCCATCCTTAAAATCATCCTTGGTTTTTATAGAGTTGTAATAAAGTGGTTCTTTTATTAAAGTGACTTTTTAATAAAGTGCGCCTTCTAATATTAAAGTGATTTTATTTCATGAAGTGCACTTATGTTATAAAGTGAAATTGTACTTTAATATTTTAAGTGATTTATTTTGTATGGAATGAATCATGTCCCTTGATCATGTAAAGACAAGATTAGATCTTGGCCTTTGGATTTAGGTATGAAGAAGGTAAAAAGACACTTTTTGAAATGCCATTTTTGAATTATAAGAGAATGCATTGGGTAGTGTGCAAGACAACAACGATAAGAGGACATTGAGATATTTCTGAGAGAGATTTGAGGAGAGGAAAGGTCAACAAACTGGGCGCATTTCCCAAGTGAGATTGGGCACATTTTCTAAGGTTATTTTCTGTTTAGAAGTGGCTGAAATTTATTGTTGTTAGGGAGGTTGCATTGTATGGATCCATATAGTCTGTACAACAAGGAAGATATCACATTTTCTGAGGCATATTGTGGGAATGGAAATAGAGGTTGTTTGGAGTGTTTCTTGCCGCAAAAGGGGACATACAGTTCTGTCCATACTACCGTTTTTTGGTACATTTTTCGAGGTGTTTTTTAGCAAAGGAGGTTTGTACAATACTACGGATTTGGCATAGATTTCTAGGAAGAAAGTTGTGAGACTGTTGGGTGTTGTTAGAGGTATTTTGTTGCTGGAAATTGTAATGTTGTTGCTGATATACTTTCCCAAAGATAATAAAATCTCTCACTCTCTCTCTTTGGGTTTCCTAACATTTGGGTTTTCCCTAGCTGTTTGCCTAAATTTTTGAGTATTACATGGATGTGTGATTGTTTGTCATTGTTTTTATTCTACTGCAAAAGTGCTTGGCAATGTGTATTTTTGCTCATAATATTTTTTGAATGTGGGTTTATACATTTCAAAGTTCATAGATGACAGTTGTATCTAGGTTTCTAAGTGTATGACATAATTTAGTGCATGTTGATTTTGTGATTAAATTTCTACATGGTATCAGAGCTTGGGATCCGAGTTACAGTGAACAGTGATACTTTTGGGAAATATTTGAAGGGGGGAAACTTGATTGTTTGTTTTCCATTGAACAATTGACAGAGAGATGGTTGTTTTCATCATGTATGACGACCGGTTGGATGGGATTTCCATCTATTTTCAATGGAAAGTCAAGATGTCGACTATTCTCAGGGAGAACAAGATTTGGAGCTTTGTCAACACCATAGTTGTTGTTCCATCAATAGACCTTGTAGCTTTGGACTTACATGAGGCAAAGCAGGCCAAAGCTTAGAGGATTATTCTGGATGGGGTGAAGGGCCACCTTATCCCTCATTTGTCTTAGAAGAAGACATCCAAAGAGATGTGGGATGCGCTTAAAAACTTGTATGAAGTGAAGAATGAAAACCATAAGATGACCTTGAAGGATAAGTTGCATGATACCAAGATGGGAAAGGAGGAGAGTGTGTCTTATTATCTTACCTGGGTAGCTCAAGTGAAAGATGAGTTGGTTGTAGTTGGGGAGATCATATTAGATTCATAGTTGGTGAGGATAGCCTTAAAAGGCTTCACCAAGGAATGGGAAGTCATCGTGAAGTGTGTGGTGGGTCATGAGAATATTCGAGATTGGAGCAAACTGTGGGATGATTTCACTCAGGAGGAGATTTGGAAAGGATCTCGGAGTAGTGGAAAGAAGAAAAATGGAGTTGATGAATATGTTTCTCTTGATGCAAAGGGAAAGGGGAAGAAGAAAGGAAATTCCAGGAGGGACTTGAGTAAAGTCAGATGTTACTGTTGTAACCAGTTGGGGCACCTTTCTTCTTAGTGTCCTGAGAGGAAGAATAAGAAGAAGGAATGGGAGGGGCCTGATATAGCTACTAAAACAACCATGGAGGAATTTTCTTCCAAGTTTGATAAGGAATTTTCTTTGGTTACTCTAGTATCCAATGTCGGTAGTGGAGGATTTGGGGGTGATAACATATAGATTGTTGACAATGGATCCTCTTGTCACATGATGGGAATATGGCGAGTATTACATATTATCACAGATACAGGTCATGACTGGTTGGTGGAGACTGAAGGACGTATGGAACGAGTTGTACATGGAGTTGGAAGGGTTAGATTCTGACTCGAGTATGGAGGATTCTTGGAGCTTGATGGAGTTCTCTTTGTTTCAGGGTTGAGGGTTAACTTGCTATCGGTCCCAACCTTGGAGGATGAGGGATATTGTACATTGTTTAAGAGGGCACATGTATTTATCTACAGGGAGGGAGCAGACCTGATTGAACCACAATTGATTGGTGATTGGGTGGATAGGTTGTACATGTTGCGAGGAAAATCTTTAGGATATGATTCAATGTCTAATGAGGAGTAGGAGGCTCTTGAGACTGTGGTGAGCCCAAGGATTTAGTCTTGCATTTCTAGAGAAGAGAGGGAGTCTCTTCTGAGCACTCGCAGTAGGCTCAGATAGTCTGATCGAACTGATGCTCAAGGTGGAGTGGATTCTCCTAGGATCTCAGGGTTCAGGGTAGCTTTTAGGAGAAGATCTTCTGGTTTGAGTTATGTGCAGGTGTTGGGGTTGGCTCCAGGTTAAGAGGGAGCTCCTACACCAAATAGTCTGATGTGACTGGATGATGGTGATGGCAGCGAGTACATCCCTTGCTAAGAGGGAGTGTTATCTTTTATAGCTCGGGAGGTAATCCACATGTTTGTCTTGTATGTGGAAGTAACCTTATATTTTCACTACTAGACACTTGAATTTGTAATGAGATTTTATAAAATTGTAATAAAGTGGTTCTTTTATTAAAGTGACTTTTTAATAAATTGTACCTTCTAATATCAAAGTGATTTTATTTCATAAAGTGCACTTATGTTATAAAGTGAAATTGTATTTTAATATTTTAAGTGATTTATTTTGGAGGGAATGAATCATGTCCCTTGATCATCTAAAGGAAATATTAGATATTTCTCGTTGGATTTAGGGACGAGGAAGGTGAAAAGACACTTGGAAGGTGAAAGATCATTTTCAAATTATCAGAGAATGCATTGGGTAGTGTGCAAGACAACAATGAGAAGAGGACATTGAGATACTTCTGAGAAAGCTTTGAGGAGAGGAGAGGTCAGCAAGTTGGGCACATTTACAAAGGGAGATTGGGCATGTTTCCCAAGGTGATTTTCTATTTAGAAGTGGCCGAAATTTATTGTTGTTAGGGAGGTCGTATTGTACAGATACATATAGTTTGTACAACAAGGAAGAGGGCACGTTTTCTGAGCCATATTTTGGGCATAGAAATCGAGGTTGTTTGGAGTGTTTCTTGTTGCAAAAGGGGTTGTACAGTTCTGTCCATACAGTTTTTGTTTGGCACATTTTTCAAGATGTTGTCCAACAAAGGAGGGACATACAACATTACGGATTTGGCACATATTTATAGGCAGAAAGTTGTGGGACTGTTGGGTGTTGTTGGAGGTATTCTTTTGCTGGAAATTGTAATTTTGTTGTTGATATACTTTCCTAAAGCTAATAAGATATCTCTCTCTCTCTCTTTGGGTTTCCCCACATTGGGGTTTTCCCTGGTTGGTTGCCTAAATTTTTGAGTATTACATGGATGTGTGATTGTTGTTCATTGTGTATATTCCACTTCAAAAGTGTTTGGCAATATATATTTCTGCTCATAATAGTTTATGAATGTGGGTTTATAAATTTCAGAGTTCATAGATGGAAATTATCTTTATCTTTCTAAGTGTATGACATAATTTAGTGCATGTTGATTTTGTCAATAAATTTCTATAGTTGAAAATAAATTTTCAATAATAATAGAGTTTGGGTTCTAGGTGATAGATAAACCTCTTAAAGCACCATGGGAGTTAGTTTGAATAGATAATCCTAGCCACCAACAATGAAAGAGGATGAGGGTAGCTTCATATCTAGAACATTTGGTCTCTTGAATAAGAAAAATATTAGGAATATCACTTACAATTAATTTCTTAAGGAGTCGTTGCTTATCCTTTCCATCCAGGCCCCTTATGTTCCACGAGATTATCTTCATGAGATAGATTGGGAAAAAATAGGATGAAAGTTATCAGTGATCAACAACATTTTCCTTGAGTTCACCATGACATTCCCTACCTCCTAGATTAAAAATTGAATGGATTTTCTTCCTCCCCTTTTTTCTCATGATATTACAAATGTGAATCTGATTGAGATTCACCTTGAATGTTGAGACACTTTCCTGACCTAGACTGGGTACTCACAGTAGAATCCATGTATATTTTATTCACTTTCCTGAGTTGATCCAGAGTGAGTGACATGAAATCTTATGTGTGATGTGCTTCCTCAATCTTGGATAGGTCTTATCCCTACAATTCATTCTCATCCACCATAATATCCATTTCCTCGGGCTCACTAAGAGCACCCTTAGCATGATCATAACCAATATTAGAAGAAAAAATATGTTGCAACATAGGGGTGGATGTTTGAGTATTTACCTTAGATGCATGAGTGACTAGTGGCACACCAAAGGAGATCAGAATGCCCTATTCTTCAAAAATTTGGTTTAGAACATTAAAGGGATTACTAGAGAAGGGTCCTCCACCAAGAACATGATTGAGTTTCTCGAGCCCTTTTCACTGTCTATATTGCGCATGAGTGAGTCCATCTTGATATTTATCTATGGCTTTAACTTCTGACGTTGAAGAAAGATTCAAAGGGAAATCTAGAAAAAGGTTCATGTGCTCATGAAAATTGTGGCAACGAGATGGGATATGTTCGTAATCTTTAGTTTGATGCCACTCCTCATCATGGTATTCGAGACAAATGGATCCTGAGAGAGGCTTGGCGATGTTCAGGTTGACATAGATTCAAGCATACGACATATAGCACCTCTAACATGTAGCTTCAACGACCTTCACAAAAACTCCAAGGGTATTCCCTATTCCTTCAAGAATTTATTCCATACATAACTCTTTTGGTAGGGAGTATAGTCATATCCATATTGGGGCATATGAGAAGTATTATTTCTTTGGATATAAGCTCTCGGTCCAAAAACGAATATATAGACTAGCATAATTAAATAAATAGGGCGATCCTTTGAACACATTGTTTCTATCCTCAAGATTATGAAGAATCACTGTAAAAAATCCCTTCAAACCTAGTTGTAAAATGTAACATCCTTTTGGATTCCAGACCACCTTGATCCATTGGATCAAATCATGTTCTGATGACCAGAGACCCAAAAATTTTCTGATTAAGGAATGATCGCACATGTACTGCGATTGTTCTTCAACCCTCACTGATTGTACGATATATTTGGGAGAAGTATGGACCTACATAATCCATTTCCTAGGCTCCCAAACTTGAGCCTCCTTTGAATGTGAATATGCAGGGGTCGACTTCTTATTTTTTCCTTTATCCCTTCGGGATTGAGGACCGAAGCCACGATTGGGTTGAGAGGTGGAGAAAGTAGGGCAACCCCTTCATGAACTTGGATGAGTAATAGACAGGTTAGAGAGAACCATTTCACTATAAGAGGGGTTGCACCCCCCACTCGACGACCATATTGGGGATCACAGCTAGTCCAGAGACTAGAAGGATACTAGGTGGGATAACGAACAAATGAAACCCTTGGAAGCAAGATTAGTTTTGGAAACCCTAATCGATGTGTCATGAGACTCCCTTCTCCAAATTGTAATACATTAAAATACATTATTAATTAATACATTGCTAGAATAGTAATACACAAATAAAGTAATACAATAAATACATTAACACATTAAATGCATTAATAAATACATTAATAAAGTATTAACACACTAATAGAGTAATACATTAATAAACTAGTAATATACTAATACATTATTATATTATTGTAATGTATAAATTAAATTACTAATACATTAATATATAATGTATCATATTAAACTATTAATAACTTATAAATAAATTAAAGAATAAAATAACTCATTGATTGATATATTAATAATGTAATGTATTAATACATTATCAATTAATACATTTCTAAAGTATTAATACTCTAATAAAGTAACAATAAAGTAATACATTAATAAATACATTACTAAAGTATTATATATTAATAAAGTAGTAATACATTGACTATCATGTATTTAGTAAAACATTATTAAAATAATAGTACATTAACAATACATTATTATATTATAATGTATAAATTAAATTATTAATACATTAATGTATAATGTAACATATTAAAGTATTAATACATTAATGTGTAATGTAAAATATTAAATTATTAATACATTAATAATATATTATTAAAGTAATAATACATTATTAAAGTAGTAATACATTATTAATAAATTAATACATTAATTGACAATGACCATGGTTGAGTATGGTTGACCATGACTATGGTTTCTTATGGTTACCATGGTCATGGTTAGCCTTGGTATACTTTAGGAAGTAAAGTTTGACTATGGTGGATCGTGGTTGTCCTTCACCATGGTTGATTGTGGTTGACCATGACCATGGTTGAATATGGTTGATCGAGGCTTATTATGGTTAACCATGCCCATGCATGACCTTTGTTGACAATGTGGATCTAATTATGATGGGCCATGTTGATTATGTTTAACCAACGTTTACTATGGTATTACTGCATTGCAACGTTGATCATGTTTTGTTCATCACATTGGTACATCGGGTTTAGTTCGTCACATTGTGACATCCTATTTTGTTTGTCACATGAAATTGTAAGGTTAGGGTCATCAAATAACGATGAAGGGTTTGTGTTTGTCACATTATGGTGTTGGAATAGTTTTTTCATAGTCTGAAAATGAATTTCGTTCGTCACATTGTGATGTCGGGAAATGTTCATCTCATTGCAATCTTGTCCTATGTTTGTCACATTGCCACATTGGGTTGTGTACATCACATTACGACAATGGGTTGTACGAAGTTTGGAAATGTATGTCACAATGTGACATCAGGATATGTGCATCACATTGGAATGCAGTGATATGTTAGTCACTTTGCAATTACATGGCTATGTTCATCACATTGTGACATCTATTTATGTTTGTCACATTGTGACGATAGGGCTATGTTCATCACATTGCGATGACAAGGATATGCTTGTCATATTGTGATTTATGTATATGTTAATCACATTGCAACGTCTGTATATGTTCTTCACATTGTGACGTTACTATGTTTGGTAGATTGCAACATTACTATGCTCGACACATTGCGACGTTTAGAAATGTTTGTCACATTGTGATGATAGGGTGATGTGTGACACATTACAACGTCTTTTTATGTTCATCACATTGTGACGTTAGTATCCACATTGCTTTGAAATGCCTATGTTCATCACATTATGATGTTAGTATGTTCAACAGTTTGCAATTTCACTATGTTCATCATATTGCAATGTTACTATGTTTGTCTCTATGCGACGTTACTATCTTCAACACATTGAAACATTACTATGTTAGTTACGTTGTAACATTTGGTTTTGTTTTTCAGATTCCAACATTGAGGCATGTTCATTGTATGACATGGTTGGTTTGTGTTCGACACATTATGAAAAGAAATTTTTGGCAAAGTTTAAAAAAAAATCTGATTAAGTGTTTCCTTTGTGAAAAAGATAGGAACTTTGAACTAATGTAATATATTACATAGAAGGAAACTTAGAGTCATACATGCTCTAAGTACATTGATAGCATATGATCTTTAACTTTAAAATATATCCCTTCCAAATAGGCATATATAAAATTAGAGTATGCATTTTTATTTTTGGTGTTGCAAATTGCGATTGTCAGAAAAACACAAAGTGGTTAAAAATCATAATGATTCATAATAGTAAAATATTTAACTGAAATCCATTTATGACTACCTGTGATCAATTTTGTGGTATTAGTTTTGTGGATAGATTCATACAACTAACACGTTCATACAAGGGAACTCTAGGAGAAAGTGATTTTCATCTTCAACCTTTTCAGTGTCACAAAGGTGACAAATTCTTTCATGCCATGATGTTTTCTTTTGATATATTATTTTCTTTTTATATTTTATAATCAAATAAAATTTCCATCAAAATTAATTTTTTTATAACATAATCTTTCATAAAGATACGAAAGATATTTATATCTAGTGAGAAATTTAAAATATCTTAATATCAATCAAAATATAAAATGTTGTCTTTCTCGTGATATATTGTTCTTAATTATTTGCTTGTGTGTGTGTGTGTGTGTGTGTGCGCGCGCACACACATGCGCTTGTCTAGGTTTCATTAAGATTCCATAAACATTAACATTAATATAGATAAATCGTTACATTACTATCTTCATTTATTTATGTTCTAAGACTTTTGCAACCATTGTGTTGTTCAGAGAGTTCTTTCGGATTCATCGCATAGGTTTTCTGATATTCGACGTTTCGGACCAAACTAGTGTGGTCCATCATCAGGAAAGCGTTTTCTGAAAAATGAAGGAAAAAAGAATAAAACACGTATATAAATACATGAAAAGTTTTTTGTAAGGAGCCAACATAATGAAATCAATAATTATAAAAATTTTAGAAATTATAATTATCTATTTAATTAATTAATTACTTGTTTGTTTATAAATTTTTATTTAACAAGAGCCGACTGGACAATGTTTAGGAATTAATAACTAGATTTATTCATATTAGCTAGGGTAGGGATCCAATTTTGACTAATTTTCCATCCATCATCTCTGTTTAG
>ML784169.1:73892-95224 GCA_009831015.1 Picea engelmannii
TATATATATATATATGTATGTATGTATGTATGTATGTATGTATGTATGTATGTATGTATGTATGTATGTATGTATGTATGTATGTATGTATGTATGTATGTATGTATGTATGTATGTATGTATGTATGTATTAAAAGGACCTGTAACATTGTTTGGAAAATTTTGTTCGCCATCTGCTTAACTTTGAAAATATGGTCACTTGCACATTTTGAAGAATTAAGGGGTTTAAACACACCAGCTCAAAATGCATATTCGAGAAATCGAAGAATGTGAGGGAGCCTCCAGAAATGACAAATAGGCTAAAGGACAGAATACTAGAGTTGGTAATGCCAAGACGAAATCCAATAGACACAAGGGTCGAGGGGAGTAAAACACATTGATAGAAACTGTAAGAATCCTGAAGATAGAAGTGCAGAGCTACAAGGAAGACAATGAGAGGCTAATGAGAGAAAAAAGTCAGATAAATTATTGAGTGCTACAGAGTTTAAATCAGTTGCAAGGACAAACAAAGAATGGCTCAAATCAAGAGGAAGAAGGAAGGTATCATGAAAGAAGAGATGATCATGGAAGGGTTGGTTATTCCAGGAGTGCTAGAAGAGATCATATGCATCACTCACCTCCTTACTCAACAAGAATGTCTTATGCATCTGAAGATTCCATAAGCAGTCCATAGGTGTATATTGTTAGGCACCAAAGAAAAAGGCATGAAATGGACAGTTTTCAAGGAGAGCTGAGGAAGCTCAAGCCACCATCCTTTGATGGTGAAAGGGAAAGGGAAGATTATGTT
Source organism: Picea engelmannii (assembly GCA_009831015.1). Taxonomy (NCBI): domain Eukaryota; kingdom Viridiplantae; phylum Streptophyta; class Pinopsida; order Pinales; family Pinaceae; genus Picea; species Picea engelmannii. Next base: position 74,680 of record ML784169.1, read on the forward strand.
GAAGTATGGTTTCTTGGACTTAGGAGATATTTCCAATTGCATAACTATTCATCAAACCTAGAAGCTAGAATTTCCACCTACCATTTAGGTGGGAAAGTTGCCATGTGGTGGGACCATTTGAAGAAAATTGAACATATTAATGAGAGTAGGATTACTTGGAAACAATTCAGGAAGTATTTTTAGGAGTACCTATCAAAGAATTTATATGAAAAGAAAATGAATTATTTCTTTGAACTCTATTTTGGAAGCATGTCCATGGAAGAATATGATAAGAATTTCTTGGGGTTATTAAAGTATGTTGGTTTATAAATGATGAAAAGGTGAAAACACAAAGGTTTTTGAGCGGAGTTCCAACCTTTTATAAAGAAAATATTCAGTATGATGAACCCAAGACCTAGACTGAGACTATTAGAAAAGCTAAGTACCTATATGAGCAAGGCCAGGGAAGATAATCCATGCAGAAATATTGGACGGATAAGAAGAAGGAGAAGTTTGATCAGAGGAAGAAGGGATTCAAGCCTCCATTCCATAGAAATGAGCCTAATAAAAATCATCAAGACCGGTATGCTAAGGATGAATCCAAAAAAGAAGACTCCTTGGGGAAAAGGGGAAGACCACTAATCCAATGTTGGGGATGCAAGGAATATCACATGTACAAGGATTTCCCTCATAGAAAGGGCAGAGTGAAGACTGGGCACAACCTCGAAGAGGCTACGACAGTCGAAGATATGGGAACAATTTATGCAGCCTTAGATGATCGTCAAGTAGAAAACTAATCCAACATGATCGAGGTGGAAGGTAAGATCATAAATCTATTTGTTTCTATTTTAAGTGATTCAGGAGAAAGTCATTGTTACATTGACCCTCAAATAGTGGATATATTACATTTGGAGAAAAGTAAGATTGGGAAATCAAGTTTGGTTAAGCTAGCCACGGGAACCAAAAGGAGAATCCATGATATGGTCAGAGGTTGCTCCATAAGTATTAATGGTGTGAATACCAGTGTTGATCTGAATTTCATACCATCGGGACCTTATGATATTCTAATTGGAATGGATTGGTTGGACAAGAATAGTGATGTCCTAGATTGTCATAGAAAGACATTTACATGTCTTGATGGAGATGGAAAACATAGCATTGTGAAAGGTGTACTAAGACCCATCTCTATAAGGGAGATTTCAACCTTGCAGCTGAAGAGATGTTTCAAAAAAGGTTTTCAGTTGTATGTAGCCCATGTGGAGGAGACGAAAAAGACAAAGCAACCAAGCCTTGAAGATCTTACAGTACTACAAGAATTCGAGGATGTATTTCGAGAAATACCAGGGTTTCCACCAAAAAGGGAAATAAATTTCTCTATTGATTTAGTGTCAGGAGCTTCCCCGGTGTCAAACACCTTACAAAATGAGCACATGAGAGTGAAAAGAATTACAAATGTAGTTGGAGGAATTGTTGAAGAAAGGGTACATACATACGCCCAAGTGTTTCACCTTGGGGAGCGCCCATACTCTTTGTCAAAAAGAAGGATGGGACCTTGAGGCTATGTATTGAATTTTGATAGCTGAATAAGTCTACTATAAATAACAAGTATCCTTTACCCATAATTGATGACCTATTTGATCAACTAAGAGGAGCAAAGATATTTTTGAAGATAGACGTGAGATTGGGATACCATCAGGTAAGAATCAAGGAAGAAGACATCCATAAGACAACCTTCAGAACTAGGTATTGGAATTATGAATTCGTAGTGGTGCCATTTGGACTGGCCAATGCACCAGTTGTCTTTATGTGATTAATAAATGGCACATTTAAAGAATACTTGGATAAGTTTGTCATAGTATTCTTGGACGACATACTTGTCTATTCTATGTCAAAGGAAGAACATGAACACAACCTAATATTGGTATTGCAAGTGTTGAAGGAACATCAGTTGTATGTCAAGTTGAGTAAGTGTTATTTTTATCAAGAATGGATCCATTACCTGGTTCACATTATTTTGGAAAAGGGAATAGCAATGGATCCAAAAAATATTGAAGCCATTAGAGGATGGCTAGCACCTAGGAATTTTTTAGAAGTAAGATATTTTATGGGATTAGATGGTTACTATAGAAGTTTTATATCTGAGTTCTCTAAGATTTGTCATCCCATCACTTCTTTGTAAAAGAAGGGAATGAAATTTGAATGTACATCTGAATGTGAAGAGAACTTTAACTTGTTGAAGGAGTTACTCACTAGTGCACCTGTGTTAAAGATTGTTGACCCAAATGAAATTTTTGTGGCATGCATAGATGCATGCAAGGAAGGAATTGGTGGAGTCCTCACTCAAAATGGGCATTCTATTGGTTATGAGTCTAGAAAGATGAAGGAACATGAGAGGAACTATGCCACACATGACTTGGAGCTAGATGCCATTGTTCACGCATTGAAGATGTGGAGGCATTATCTCATAGGGAATAGATTTGAATTAAGAACAAACCACAATGGTCTGAAGTAATTTTTTTTAAATCCAACTTTGAATGCCAGGAAAACAAGATGGATGGAATTTTTAAGTGAATACGACTTTGATATCAAGAATGTCAAAGGAAAATAAAATAAATTTGTTGATGCAGTAGAAGAGTACATCTCATGCATGCTACAACTATTAGTATGCATCAGTTAGACTTGAAGAGAATAATTTTAGATGTTGTTTTTACAAATCATCATTACCTACAGGTAAAGGAAAGCTTGCGGAAAGAAGAGGTACAAAAAAAAATGAAAGAGTATGAGATAAAGGAAGATGGATTACTTATGCATAAAAATAGAATTGATGTTCCTAGTGTTCCTAGTTCTGGAGAACATAGTAAGTTGGTATTAAAAGAAATGCATAATGTCCCATATGTTGGACATTCTGGTTACTAGAAAACAATTACAACAGTAAAAAGCCAGTTCTTTTCGCTAGGGATGAAGAAGGATGTTGCTGATTACATCGCTAGATGTATGGAATGTCTAGAGAGTGAAGGATGAGCATAGACACCCAGTGGTTTTGCTACAACCATTACCATTTTCAGAGAAGAAATGGGAAGTGATAACCATTGACTTTATAACTAAATTTCCCAGGACAATGAGGCAACACGACTCAATCATGGTAGTGGTTGATAAATTGACAAAGGTTGCTCATTTTATGCCTATGAAAACAACTCATACAGAAGTTAATATTGCAAAAAATTACATGAAGGAAATTGCTAGCTTGCATGGGATACCTAGGACAATTGTCTCAGATAGAGACACAAAGTTTACTTCAAATTTATGGAAGGGATTATTTAAATGATTTGGTACAAATCTAAACTTTAGCATAATATACCATTTGGAGTCAGATGAGAATATAGAGACGGTCAACTGAGTAATTGAATACATGTTGAGAATGTATGTGATAGATAAGCCATCTAAGTGGGAAGATTACTTGCACTTGGTTGAGTTTGCCTATAATAATGGATATCAATCTTCATTGAAGATGAGCCCATTTGAATCCTTGGTTGGAAGGAAATGTAGTACTCCAGTAAGTTGGGACAACCCAATAGATAGAGTGGTACTTGGGCTAGAGTTGCTCAGGGATATGGAAGATCAAATGGTTAATATTAAGAATAATTTAAAGGAAACTCAGGATAGATAGAAAGTTTATGAAGATAAGAATAGGACAACAAGAGAATTTAAAGTGGAGGAGCATGTTCTTTTGAAAGTAAATCCCAATAAGAGCTCTTTGAAGTTGGGTAGTTGTACAAAGCTGGAAGCTAGATTATGTGGTCCATTTGAGATATTGGACATAATAGAGCCAGTTGCATACATGCTTGCATTTCATGTTTCCATGAATGTAAATAGTGTATTTCATGTCTCTTTGCTAAATAAATATGCACATGATCCTAACCATGTTATTGAATGGAATCTGATTCAGGTAGAGACAAAGGGAGACTTTCAGGTCCAGCCAGTGCGAATATTGGACTGAAAAGTCAAAATACTCCAGAATTGAGTTATAGAGATGGTAAATGTCCAGTGGACCTGCTATGGTCCTAAATAAGCTGCCTGAGAGCATGAAGATGCTATACGTGTAGAGTACCCACAACATTTTGAATAAATTTTGGAATTTTGATTCTTGTTTGTATATGCACTGAGGACAGTGCCAAAATAAAGGGGAGGAGATGTAACACCCTGGGTTTTGAGCCCCCATATTAAATAATGTATTGTTAGACTGTTGAGAGGCCAGAGTTCCCAAACAATTATTAAAAGGCTAGTGTTCCCAAGAAATGTAATGTTTTGATCATTATTAATAATAAATACATCGTTGGCTGCTAGACGGAAAAGGACTAGATTTATAGGGGGCTATGATTCCACAAGAGAGGGGGATTGGGGGATAAGCATTTTACTTTATATTTTATTCTCCATTTTTCTTAATGTAGAATAACAGTTACATGAGATTCTTGGGGGAAGTCCAAGAGGTTCTTGATCCCCACGAATTACTTAAACCATCCCTGGCCTGTTGGGGGGGGGTTCATTCTCTCTCACTCCCATTTCTCGTCCTCATTCTGCTGCTAGTCGCTTCACTCTTCCCTCACACATTCATTCACCTGATTGTTCATTGTTTCACACCTCTCGTGGAGGACTTCACTCCATTCATTTCTATCACCCACTCACCTTTCCTCGTCCATGTCTTGGCTTGGTAAAGGAAGACGAACTATTGAAGAGCATCCATGACATTGTTGGTTGTAGAGATCATTGGTGTAGTCCAACCATGATTTGAGGCCTGCATGTCTGATATGATTGGCATGTGTCCAACGTTTCTCACAACTGTGAATCATGACAGTCCCAGCTTAGAGGTTCTGGACCAGCTGAACTGGAGCCCTGGAAGGAGAAGGACTGCCTGAGAGACTGTGTGTCAAAGAAGGATGGTGGTCCACTCTCTTGGTTTGTTCAAGCTGGGTAGAAGAGAGTTGGGTACTTGGATTGATGTGGGTGTTGGGAATCCTATGAGAGCTTGAGTGTTGACTTGTTTGGGAAGCCAAGTAGCACTCTGGAAGCATCCTTGTGGATTCATAGCCCTGGATTAGGGGTGAAATTTTTGTTAAGATTTGGAACAAAATGTCTATGGTTGGGTGGAATGTCCTTGGTCTACATCCAGTTGGCGATTCTCTTCTATAAAAGATAAGTTCTCTTTGTTATGGTATTATTTACCCGTGTATGAATTATTTCCATTGTGTATTTTATTTATCATTGAATTTGATATGTTTAGAGTATGCATGTTTGTTGTTAATTTATGTGCATGTTGTCTATTTCCTTTCTTTTATGCATCTTTATTAATATGAAAGGTTTCTGTAAGAGAAAGTAATTTGATAGCGGGCTTGAAATAGCGTAGCCCGGCCTGTGGGTGGTTGGGTACGTTACACATGTTCTAAGTACATTGATAGCATATGATATTTAACTTTGAAATATATCCCTTCCAAATAAGAATATATAAAATTAGAGTATGCATTTTGCTTTTTGGTGTTGCAAATTGCAATTGTCAGAAAAACACAAAGGAAGGGGTTAAAAACAATTATGATTCATAATAGTAAAATATTTAACTGAAATCCATTTATGACTACTTGTGATCAATTTCATGGTATTTTTTTTGTGGATAGATTCATACAACTAATGTATTCTCGTACAACTAACACATTCATACAAGGGCACTCTAGGAGAGTGATTTTCATCTTCAACCTTTTCAGTGTCACAAAGGTGACAAATTCTTTCATGCCAGGATGTTTTCTTTTGATATATTATTTTATTTTTATATTTTATAATCAAATACAATTTTCATCAAAATAATTTTTTTTATAACAAAATTTTTCATAAAGATACGAAAGATATTTATATCTAGTGAGAAATTTAAAATATCTTAATATCAATCAAAATATTAAATGTTTCCTTTATCATGATATATTGTTATTAGTTATTTGATTGTGTGTGTGCGCATACACATGCTTGGTGTCATTAAGATGTCATAAACATTAACATTAATATAGATAAATGGTTACATTACTATCTTGAATTTATTGTTCTATTATCCTTAACATTACGAGGAGATTTAATTATTAATTGATAATAATACTTGAAGAAATTCCATAACATAATTATGTGTTTCATTGCTCTATTAGATTGTAAAATGTTGATTACCACAGATTCACAAGAACTGTAATATTAACCATACTCGAATGATTTCATAGTGAGTACATTTGGGTAGACAAGCATGGGTATACACAATTAAATTAAATTAAGAATGGGTATGTAACACCTCAAGTTTTGAGCCCCCATATTAAATAATGTATTGTTATACTACTGAGTGGCCAGAGTGCCCAAACAATTATTAAAAGGACAGTGTGCCCAAGAAATGTGATGTTTTCATCATTATTAATAATAAATACATCGTCGGCTCCTATATGGACAAGGACTAGAGTTATAGGGGGCTATGATTCCACAAGAGGGCATTTGAGGGGCTAAGCATTTTATTTTATATTTTATTTTCCATTTTTATTAATGGAGAATAACAATTACATGAGCTTCTTCGGGGAAGGCCAATAGGTTCTAGATCCCCACGAGTTACTTAAACCCATCCCTAGCATGTTGGGGGGGGGGGTTCATTCTCGTTTCTCATCCTTGTTTTGTTGCCGGTCACTTCACTCTTCCCTCACGCATTCATTCACATGATTGTTCATTGTTTTGCACCTCTCATGGAGACTTCACTCCATTCATTTATGTCAGCCACTCTTCTTTCCTCGTTCGTGTCTTGGACTGGGAAAGGAAGACAAACTATTGAAGACCAACCATGGCATTGTTGGTTGTAGAGATCAATGGTGTAGTCCAACCATGATTTGATTCCTGCATGGTTGAGATGCTTGACATGTGTCCAAATTTTCTCACAACTATGAGTCCTTAGAGTCCCAGCATGGAGATTCTAGACCAGATTTTGCTCACATTTGCAAGTCCTAAGAGTCCCAACATGGAGTTTCTATTATCCTTAACATTATGAGGATATTTAATTATTAATTGATAATAATACTTGAAGAAATTCCATAACATAATTATGTGTTTCATTGCTCTATTAGATCGTAAAATGTTGATCAACAGATTCACAAGAATTGTAATATTAACCATACTCGAATGATTTCGTAATGAGCACATTTGGGTAGACAAGCATGGGTATACACAATTAAATTAATTATAACTACAACCTTAAAACCCTCGAATCAATCAATCTAAATTTTAACAAATCCAGTGATTTATATCACCTTTACTTTTATGGTAATATTATTTATTCCATGATGTGGTTATTGTTGATAAATAAAAAAATGGAAAAGTAATTTTGGATGCTAAGTGATCTTTTCTTTTCCTCAACACACATGTTCTACATTAATTTAAATTCCTTTATACTTTACCATTCAGTTTCCATTGCATGTGAACAATATTTTAACTTAGCGCAAACTAAAGTTATGTGCTTCAAATGCCATTAAGGTTTTTCTTATCTTAATATAAATATAAAATTACGCTCTTCCTCCGAATATAACATGTTTAACATGTAGGAATCATGAGAGTTAAGCTCATACAACAATAATTAAATTCTTTGGATTTTCATAGATTTGGAGTTGTGCTCTCTGTGGTCAGTGTGACAGAAATCTCGGAGTTACGTTCTTAAGTTAATATCACAGTTTATTGGATTTCACTTCTTTTTTTCCAAGTAGAAAATGACTCAAAATTATATTAAGTATAATTTCTTTTACAAAGCAGTGTTTTTCCTAACAATATAGATGAGAGGGACCTGCCAATTGAGGATTTACTATATCAAATACATAGAAAAAATAAAACTGTAAACGTCAAGGCTTACTCCTTCATACTAAAATGAGGTAACGCGCACAACAACTAAAATCAGAAAATTCATATTATGATTTCACTTAACCGATGGGATTGGGAAATTGATCACAAATATTATGGTTAACATAAATCTATAATTTTAATGGGTCTCTTATGTCTCTGTCATGCATTAGATATAATATTCACCCTTGCTCAACGTTGCTAATCTCATCGAATTGATCCAATTCAATTATAGGGTAAGATTGAGGGCGTAAGAGATGTCAAATGATCCTTGAGTATAGATCTTTGATTATCTGAATTAAGATCTAGATATAGTTAGAGTGCTAGATAATTTTAGTTATTAACCCTTCACAAGGGTTAATGTTTAACAATAATGCAATAGGGTGAATGGTTCATCTAGATTAGGTTTGTATCAATGATATCAAAATCAAATGGGAAGTATGACAAGGTTATATAGTCTTATGTCTATTTACCAATAATTATTTTATATTTAAAGTCGATTCAACTATTAAGATTTTAATCATTTTTAGGGTTTAGGTGCACAACTCGAGGACTCATATTAGAATAAAATTTAATATTTTAAAAAAATTAAAAAGTAAATGCCATACATCAATGTTATGGTCTGGTCATTAATCTTGTTAGTTCTATCTTAACTGGAACTTATCCAAAACCATACAATAGTTCTTTGACTCGGGAATAGGTGAGCAACGTTCTTAATTATGAATCCTGCTAGCCATGTGTTGGAAGAATGGGTTTGAAGTATCTACAACAAAATACGAGTGGATTTTCTTTTCCTTTCCAGTGCAACAATAAGACTATACAGTCATATATTTTCCTTTCCAGTGCTACAATATGACTATAAAATCAGATGAGTTATTGGTGTACAACAAAAGTTTTAGCTAGATCAAAGACTCAACACTTAGGTATACAAAAGGGATCGACAATAGTGATTAAGGAATCTACATGAAGTACTAAAATAAGGGAAATAAAATCTTAGCAATAGGTATCTATCAAGGGTCTCAAAATAAACTAGGCTTACCAGTGATAACTAGTGAAAAAATAGGTTAAAATCTTATCACTTAAAAACATAACATGTGTATCAAGATTCACAACCAAGTTGACCAGATTAACTAAATAAAGGATACAATTTTTTCAAAGTGGAATAATATAAATATCTAAAGGTGGGGTGCATGTACCTAACTCTACTAGACAAGACGTATCCAACCTTATAAGGAAATGACTAACACCCAGACAAACAAAACAAACAACTTCCTTGGTAAGGCCATAAAAAAAAAAAATTAGAGGTAAAGCATCTAGTTATGATTGAAAGAAATATCGTATTTTGAGGATTTTCATAGAGATTTTAGTTTGAAAACCTTAACACTTCCAAGAATTTCCAATTATAATTGAATTTGGGTAATACAATATCTATCACTTGCAGGGATTCAAATTTACTACAGGGAATTTATATAATCGGTTCAAGAAATGGTACAAAAAAAAAATTGACATAAGTGGACAATTGATGGTACAATTACCTCGCATACAGGGTTGAAGGAACACAGATCTCGATTAATTATATTATTTACATATATTTAATTTTTTTTCTTCTTTTTAAAAGAAAGGCTTTATGATTCACAATCTAACCATAATTTCATACAAACAAATTATTACAGTCATATAAATACAGAGAAATTACATGCATGTGAATAGATTAAGATATACTATTATGTAGAGGCAATTGAATAAAATGAAATATTTATAAATTAAAAAATATGAGTGAAACTGTATGTAAGTATAACTTATAAAAGTGCATATTTTCAAAGATAAAAAAAAATCATGAACAACACATAAATTCCCTAACAAAATATAAATTTATAACTAACATCTTCATAAAATTATGTTCTATTGCATGCATCTTGAAACTAATCAAATCTTTAAAAAAATAGTGGCTTTCGACATTGACATTAGTGTTACACATCAAAATTTCTCACTTCGATAATGTCACATTATCATTGTCACAAGTGTTGCACTTTTGACGCGAGTGTCGTAAATGTTGCATTCTCGTTCTACATATGTCGTATTGCGAACGACACCATGGAAACACTTGATACATCCTCTAAGACATGTTAGAAGGGGAAAACATGTCATTTGACAAGCTAAGCAAAATGTTTTGCCTTGAGTAATGGCCATTTTAATGAACTTTTGGAAGATCAATGCTCCCCTGCTCACATGCAGGGAGTGCTAGCGCTCCTTGTCCACCTAACAGGGAGTGTTGCAACGTTTTGTTACCAGTTTTGAGGGAGCATCGATTGGTTGAGAGAATCATGGGAAGAAAACCCCATTATCTATAAGGGAAACTAGAGATGATCCGAGTTGGTTTGGCTCGAATCCAAGCTTTAGGCCACATTTAAAGGAGATGCCACAAATGATGGAGTCATATCCTCAACTTATTCCAAAGATAACTAAGGTGGTTGAGCCTCTCAAAGCCTATAAAAGGAGGCATTCTCATGGTAAAAAGGGAGAGAATATCAGCAAAAAGTATTGTCATTCTGATCATGGATCTTTCAAGCAAGGGATTCAACAAGGAGGACTTGGAGAGGTTGTTGCAACTGCATCTACAGATTGTAAGTACCTTGTAATGTTCTCATTAATATATTCTTGGCCTATTTCCTTCAAGTTTGTGTATGGTTGCATATATTTGTCTTTTGTTGATAAATTTAGTTTAAACTAATATTGGTAGAATAGGAAGTATGCATTGTCTTTGTTGTCTATTGGATTGCAGATCTCATTAAGGATCTTGAAGATCAAGTTCATCCTGGACTAAGCGAGGACAAGCTTCAGAAAAAGGTACATAATACTTTCTTCCTCTTTTGCCTTTGACTAGTTTAACTACATTTAAAGGAATGTTAGTGTCCAATGTTAGCATCTTTATGTCTTGGTAATAGGGGTCTAGGATCCAAGAGGATATTCACTTGTCCGCAGGGGAATTTTCCTACAACAGAAATTGGCGACGATACTGGGGAGCGAAGCTTTCAGTTTTTAGTTTCTTTCCTTGGTTTTGTCTTAGTATTTTTCTCATCTTCCGATCTTGCTTGCTGTATTTTTCTCTTCTATACATCTGTTGTCATTATTGAAGTTGTCTCACAGAGATTGTTGATCAAACTTCCTGAGTTTTTCATTTTCTGGGTTGTTCCTTTTCTTTCTCAAAAACCCACGTCCTCTCCCTTTACAGCCATAGCGTTGATTTCTTGATCGACGCTCCCCTATAGTTCTTTAGGGAGCATTGTATCACTTTGGTGATGATATAACTAGAGCACCGATTTTTCTTCATTTTGAAAAATTATTGACTACCTTTGTATTGGGTGTGATTTTTGGGTATTTCTTTTTAACTCGAGACATGTTTTATCAGTTTGTGTCTTCAATTAGACCTGCAACTTGCTTCTTTTAATACTTTTGATCTTTGATTGGATTTTATTGTATTTCCTTGTCACGAAATCACCCTTTTCTTCACATTTTGGGTTTATTTTGATATATTTTCGTTCATCTGATTGGTTGAAGATTTTTACAAGGAAACTCAGGGATCTCTTTTCTATTTTAATTGGTCTCTGATCTTCCTATATTTCCATAAATTTCTTAAGTGTGTTTTGTTTTTGGGGGGAGGGGATTTTTAGTTTGTTTTTTGCCTCTTATTGCCTGTTGTGAGAGTGCCTTTTGTTTGTGTGATTCTTGCTTCCCATCATATAAAAACTGCAATAGTGAAATATTTTTTATTATTGGTATAAGAAGCATTAAACCAAATCAATTCACATTCATAATCAAACGAAAATATACTTTTTACAATTGGTTGTTGGATATTGGAAACAATTTCTTTATGATTTAGCACTGAAATGGATTCTTGTTGAAAACAAATTGCATGAATTTTCTACATTATTTTGTTTGGTAGTGAAAGAAATAAAAATCTTCTCCTTCTCGTAAATAGAAGTTCATCGAAAGAAATGTTTTCTTATTATTCTTTTACTTCTTTGGGATTTGAATCGTAACATCATTAGTTTCACTCTCATTCACCTCTATGTAAGGAACATCCATTAAAATCAAAGCTAATTAAAAATCGATCTAGAAACTTTTTCTTTTTAGATTCTTCTACCAACATTAGACTAGGATTGGCACTTCGGATTAGGCTGTGAGTATAACTCTCCAAAGCATTCAAAACAAAATTAGCATCTTGCGATAGGGAGAGTAAATCCAATTTTCATATAATCATAGTCGGGATCCCCCTCTCACACAGGGGTTATGCACGAGGTCGCGTTCAGGAGAGAAATGAAGATTATCCCTTTGAGGCTTAACCATTCGTAGTAGTAAGATCGTATCTTGGGATTTCTTCTGGAGGTCCAACTGTCTTCATTTGGTCTCAGTGCTTCGTGAATTCTAAATCTGTTCGAGATCCTATGGAGTTCTACCGGTCCACTTGTCCTCATTTCTCTTGAAGGATTTCAGACTTGTTATCCTGCCCATACGATCATAATGGACTGTCAATTGTACCCGCCCAGAGGATGAATGTGAGTTGGTGTTATTAGTAGCCATAATATTTAGGGTCCTCACACAAGGTGACGGTATAGGTAATTCTTTGTTGTACCTAGAACGGACGTTGGTAAAAATCAATCGGAGTCCTTAGAGGGTAAATCCACGATTGTTGTGTGGAAGCTTGCACCAAGGAGTAATTCTGTTAATAAGATCACCAATGTAACTGTTCCACCCACTCATATCCTATCCCCTTCTCAATTTGATCATGTGATGTTGGATTTTATCACCAACTAGTATGGTCATTAAGAGAAGGTTTTGTTTTCTTGTTGGTTCTTCTAGATTTTTAGCGTGTGTTGTTTGTTTACTTAATCATTTTTAAATATTGAGACTGTATATGATAAAGGTCTTCGTAGATCATGTAGGATCCAAGGGTTCCCTCCGGAAGGCTACGAACCATTACCTCCTAATTCACCTAAAGACATTTACCGTGAAAAGGTAGAAAATTTCTCGGATGTTGGGAGTGTTGCTACTCCTTTGTTGGTGAATCTTGAAAGTGCCTTGGTTACGGTTGAGGATCCCATTCCTCATACTACCCCTATGTCAAAGGTTCCTATCAAGCCACTCTTTGTTCGATTGGACTCATTCGGTAACGTTATAGAAGAGTAAGTTCCTCGTCTTCCATTGAGGCCATACACTGAGACACAGATGGAAGACACACAACATGATTATGATGAGTACATGACTCATGTCCAATCTGTTGGAATGGTAAGTCCACAATAGACACATGCTTGTTCCATATGGAGAACTCCATCAGGACGTGATATTTATGAATATTTCAACTTTAGTCAACCACCTCTTGACCCTATTTCCTATGTTAGTGCTGAGGCAGGACTGTTCGGTCAAAATATTGACCATACCATCGAAAAAGTAGTCAATCCTGCTACTATGTCAGTACAAATCCAAAATAACGTTGGAGTCATAATGCCTAATCATACACAAGGTACTTCGTGATTACTCCGACCACCGCACCTTTTCAAACTACATCTCCTTATGTTCCACAGAATGTTATTGGAGCACCTATACATTACCAAATGCAGAACCCTGCCATACACACATAATCAACTATGGGACAAATCCTAACTGGGGGGAAAACATCGTCTAGTGGGATTGTCCCTCTTGGAGGAAAACCACCCTTGCACATACCTACTGGGGGGAAACCCCCTTTTACTAGTCAAACCCCAGTTGTCACTCAAACTATGGTAGGGGACAACCCCCTTTTTCTGGAAACCCTTAAAAATCATAGGGAGAACCACAAGGAGGTACGTTTCCTCAACCCTATCAATAAAGGCCATCATACCCTAACCCACAAGGAGTACTAAATCCCGTTCCTTCTAGATTATATTTTGGACAGCCTTATCTGGGTGTCACAATTCCCACCTGGGGTCCCTAAGGACAACAATCTTATCATCCCCAAGGGTCAACTGTATACCCTCCGCAAGGACAAACTGTTTACCCCCATCAAGGGAAATTTTTTTATCCCCCACAACCTAATCAAACGACCTATCCTCCCCAAAACCAACCGGATTTCCCTCCTTTCATGAACATTCCTCAACAACAATCAAATCCTGCCTATACCGACCAACAACAGTCCTATATGGAAGGGCCTACTAGATACAATTATCCACCTCAACCAGTTTATGGCCCTACCGGTGTCCCCATGCCGCACCAGTATCACCCTCAGGTTAACCAACAACTACCGTTCCTAGCCATGTTGGATCTACCAGATTTATCTCTCTTGACGAATGATCCCATACTACATTTTCCTTTCTGGTCGGTAATTCCTGCCAAGTTACCTTCTAACATCCCAAAATTTGACGGTAAACCTGGCGAATACCCGAACAACCATGTTATGAAATTTCATCTATGTTGTCCATCAAACTCATTGATGGATGATTCTATCTAGTTGTGTCTTTTCTAATGCACACTCACGAGCTCAACAACCAAATGGTACATTGAACTCCAACATGGTACCTTTCAAGATTTCAACTCCCTAGCTATGGATTTTCTCACGCATTTTCAATTACCCATCCGTTACGGGACCGATACATAACTCTTGACTTCACTTTTTCAAACGAACTCCATACATATCTTTGATCACATTCATGAATGGAGATGACGACGAAGGTTGATCAAAGTGACCATTCCTAACCAATTATTAGTAGAATGGTTTACTAAATATCTTTTACCCCCAATTTCTTATGAAGTTTCCATGGGTAGTGTTGTCACCGAGGAGGAAGCCATTGCACATGCTTAGTACCTAGATTTTGTTTATTCCCAATCTAGTACGTTGTATGAGTTGATACCAAATGCTCCTTGCATGTCCACCGATCCATCCAAACTATCTTCCATGGCTCATGCAGATGGAATTATCGATGTTTTCAAAACCCAATATTCATCACAGTCGGTCGACTCAGATAATCTCTTTGTTTCTGCACTCATCACCAGTTTGACCTCACTCTCATATACTTCCTCCCCAACTCAAATCTATGAGGTGAATCTAGTCCAATATGCCTCTTCACAAAAATCCGGGGCAAAGAAGAAAGCAAAAAATAAACTCAAAAAGAATAATAGTAACAATGAAAATCCAAAAACACAAACTCAATTGTCTGCTCCTGAAAAACAACCACAGTAAAAACCAAAATTTTCATGTCTCATCTGTGGTGATGATCATTACACTCGAGATTGTCCTCATCATGACGAAGTTGAAATTTTTTTCAAAGGGAGTTCCCGACCCGATGTGTTGACACAACCTTTTCCTCAGCAACAGTCCATGGTTTCTCAAACCTCGGCCCCTCTGGCAAGGGGAAATTCCAGTCATCCTCCTAGCGAGGAAGCCTCGTTGAGTGCCCATATTTATATGTTTAATGGGGTTGATTTAACCACTTGCACCACAACGTATGAAACATTGATTGAACCTGATAAAGAGAAGGTCACTAACGGTACTACATCAGATCCATCTCCTGCCACTTTTACTCCTCCATATGGATCAATGCAAATTGACAAACCCACTTTTGACTCTATTTTACACCCTCCCAAGAGAACTATTCAAAAATCGACTTTTAATCCTAGTTCACATGTCTCCCAAAACTAGAACATTGTTGAAGATTTGACTCAAGCACCATGTGTTATGTCTTCTCTTGAAGTTCTACAACATTGTCCAAGTCAATGTAGAACACTCTTGGCCACCTTCGGTGTGATCGATCCCAAGTTGTGAAATAATATCACGTTTAACCTCGATAGCTTCAAGTCATGACTTTCTCACCAGCTTACTTTTCAAATCGATGTTGTTGTTCATAACCAACACATTCATTGTAACATACTCAATGAGGGAGCTTCCACTTGAGTCATGTCATTATCTTGTTGGAAAGGATTGAAATCACCTACACTTAATCAATCCCCTACAATGTTCCAAGAATTCAACGGGCGAGGTTTTCTCCCTCACAGACTCTTGTAGTCCCTAGTTGTTCAGTTGGGAGGAAAAATTGTCTCGGTTGATGTAGAGGTAGTCGATGCTCCCCTTGATTAAAACTTGTTGTTAGGAAGAACTTGGTTTTATGCCATGAATTTCATCACTTCATCGGTGTTTCGATGTGTACAATTCCCCTATCAAGGTAAAATTCTAACTATCTACCAGTTCGATTACTACACCCCTGACACTCACACTCCCACCACCAACAATATTCCTTTCTTGGGAGATACTAAGATCACTTATAAAAGTATCGATGTAGGTATTTTAAAAGAATCTTCCCTTATGGGTACTTTTCCTACACCACTTCCTCCCACCTCGCAACACATTTCCATGATCAATATGATCTCAACTATGGCATATCAATATTACGAATCATATGATCCTTGGGTTGTGCCTAGTCCTTTAGAATTTGATGCAATCGGTGATGCTATGCCACTTAGTCCTGTTGAGGCTTCATGCAACTCCATCCAATCTGCCTCTCCCTCATTGGATGACCAACATATGTTGGCATCCAACACTTACTCGTTGCCATCTTGGTTGGATTCCCTATCTTTTGTTTTCGACTACATCCTATGGATTTTTCCATCAGATGAATCCATTATGGAAATTCTTAGTATCGAGGAGGTACCTTGGGATGAAAACCATCATCGTTCATCTTTTCTCCCTAGTCTAGATGAAATTGAGAAAGATATACACTCTTTATTTCCTAGCGGTTTTGTCGATTCTCCCCAATTTCCCATCCTTACCCAGGACACTACTTCCGAGGGAAATTTAGGCAACATCTCTTATATGATCATTGTCTACATCTCAATCAAAGAAGGTATCATGGAAAATGTTCATCCTGGTGCTAATTGTTGGCCCGAGGAAGTGGAATCTTATATTGCTTTATTCAAATAATTTTGTGATGTCTTCGCTTGGATTTACGAAGAAATGCCAGAGATCGATCCATCGATCGTTATGCATGAGATAAAAACTTACCCTAGTGTTAAACATGTACGACAACAACTTCACCCGATCCATTCTAAGAAAATCACGACTATAAAGGAGGAAGTTGAAAAATTGTTGAAGTCTGGCTTTATTTATCATGTCCCCCTAACGGAATGGGTTTCTAACATCGTTTTGGTCACTAAAAAACAAGGAACCATTCATGTCTGTGTTGATTATAGGGATATCAACAAGGCTTGTCCAAAAGAAAATTACCCAATGCCCTTTATCAACCAAATCATCGAAAATTGTGCTGGCAGTGTTATATTTTCTTTCATGGATGGTTTCTCAGGGTATAACCAGATCAATATTCTACCGGTTGATCAGCATAAGACAACCTTCATTTTCCCTTGGGGTATGTTCGCTTATCGGAAGCTACCTTTTGGTATTAAAAATGTTGGGCTACTTTCCAGTGGGCCATGTCATATGCTTTCCATGATATCAAACATATTGTGGAACCTTGCCTTGATGATTTAATTTCTCATTCGTCTACTCGATGACAACATATTGGTCATTTACGGGCCATTTTTCTTCGATGTCATTTTTACCATATCCATTTGAACCCTCATAAATGCATATTCGTTTTCGAATCAATTCGACTCCTTGGCTTTGTCGTCTCCAATGATGGGATTAGGGTGGATCCCTTAAAAGTAAAATTTATTCTCACTTTACCCCCTCCCAACAATCTGACCCAACTACAAATTTTGCAAGGGAAAGAAAACTTTCTTCATTGTTTATCTGTAATTACACCAAACTCACTAAAGGATTTATGAGATTGTTGCAGAAAGACACCTCTTTCATATGGGATGACACTACTCAACACTCTTTTGATGCTCTTAAGCATGCATTAACACACATGACTCTCTTCCACCCCCAGAATTATGCACAAGACTATATCCTTTATTTGGATGGATCTACTTCCACTATTTATATGGTGTTAGTTCAAGAGGATCCTAATGGTGATGAGCATGTGATATACTATCTGAGTAAGAGTCTATCTGGTCCCAAGATCTGATATTCACACGTTCAATTCTGACATCCGTCATTTTCATCAAGAGATTTCACCACTACATCATGTTATGCACTACCACGGTCATTGCAGACTCAAACCCCATGTACCATATCCTCACACGACAAGTCCTTGGGGGAAATTATTCCAAATGGATCGTTATTCGTCAAGAATTCAATCTTGAGTTTTCCAAATCAAAAGCTAAAAAATCATTGGTTTTTGCGGAACCCATCTACGATCTTCCCTATGGTGATGAAGATACTGAGCCTAGTGATTCTCTTCCCAACGAATATTTTTTCTTCATTAGCATGCCAGACCCTTGGTATGGAGATATTCTTCTCTATCTCCAAACCCAACATTTCCAGCCTGATATTTCTCGTGACGAACATCGTCATATCCACCACCATTATAAACACTACCTTATCATCGACGTCACTTTGTATCTTTGTGGTATTGAAATTTTCCTACAACGTCGTTTAACCCATGATGAAGTTGAACGCGTTTTGAATGAATGTCACCTTGGAGCTTGTGGCAGTCATCTTTCTAGGATGGATACAACCCAGAAAATCTTACGTGTCGATTATTTTTGGCCCTCCATATTCAAAGATTGTATCGAGGCTGTCAAACGATGCCCACCCTATCAAGTTTTTCAGAAAAGGGCACGTACCCACCCTTCTCTGCTACATCTGGTTGTAGCTATCAACCCCTTCACCAAATGGGGCATTGATTTTATGCAATGTAAGCCTACCTCAGTTGGGGGGAACAATTATATCATCATTGTTGTTGATTATTTCACTAAATGAGTTGAGGCCATGCCTACATTTATTAATGATGGTAGTACTACAACACTCTTTGTTTTTAATCACGTCATCACTCGCTTTGGTGTCCCACGAGCCATTTTCACTGATCACGACTCACATTTTCAGAACCAGGTGATGAGTGAGTTGCATGTCAAGTTGGGTTTTCATCATGAAAACTCATACCCCTACTATCCTCAAGCAAACAGACGAGTTGAATCTATCAAAAAAGTCCTAAAGACCATGCTCCAATGCATGATGGGGACAAACAAAACCTCTTGGCACTTGCAACTTTTCTCCACACTCTGGGCCTACCACACTTCAGTGAAAAATACAAATGGATTCACTCCATTCCAATTGGTATATGGTGTAGAAGCAGTGTTACCAATCGAGTGTGAGATCCCTTCATTGAAAATCACCGAAGAAATTTTGCCTCATACCTTTGTTGAAGAGAAAAGATTCATGTATTTAACCAAGTTGAATGAAACACGTCACAATGCTTCTCTCGTTAATGAGACGTATCAAAAACGAATGAAGAGTCAATATGAAAAATCCGTTCAACCTCGTGATTTTGCAGAAGGAGACTTATTCCTCGTTTATGACCAAGCTCACGGTAAGTTGGGAACAGGGAAGTTAGAACCTATGTGGCATGGACCTTCTATCATAAAACATGTGTTACATAGAGGAGGCTACAAGTTAGTCGAATACGATGGAATATATCTCGGTGAGCCCCGAAACAGGCTTTACCTCAAGAATTACTATGCATAGCATGGTGGGGACAAACAAAACCTCTTGGCAATTGCAACTTTTCTCCGCACTTTGGGCCTACTGCACTTCATTGAAAACTGCAATTGGATTCACTCCATTCCAATTGGTATATGGCATAGAAGCAGTGTTACCAATCGAGTGTGAGATCCCTTTGTTGAAACTCACCATAGAAATCCTGCCAAATACCTTTGTTGAAGAGGAATGATTCCTGTATTTCACCAAGTTGGAAGAAACACGCCATGATACTGCTCTCGTTAATGAGACGTATCAAAAATGAATGAAGAGACAATATGAAAAATTTGTTCAACCTCGTGTTTTTGTAGAAGGAGACTTAGTCCTCGTTTATGACCAAGCTCATGATAAGTTGGGGATAGGGAAGTTAGAACCTTTGTGGCATGCACCTTATATCATAAAACGTGTATTACATAGAGGCTCCTACAATTTAGTCGACTACAATGGAATATCTCTTAGTGAGCCCCAAAATGGGCTTTACCTCAAGAAGTACTATGCATAGAACATGTGCCATGTGTGATTTGTACACTATTGTACTATATACTTTTGATTTGGTGTGTATTTTCTCTTGTGTGTACAATTTTTGTCTTAGCTTATTATACTTTGTCTTGTGGTTGTGTGCCCAGATGACATCTCCCTTTCCCATTTTTGTTGGGTTTGCGTATGGCACTAGTCGACACACCCATAACATTTCTTCTACATCTTGGGTCATTTACCACTCTAGTGAGTTGGTGACTTCAGGAAGAATTTTCCTAGGATCGACAACCAATAACGTGGCAGAATATCATTTCATCATCAGACTCTTAACTGAAGCCTCCTCTCTAGGTATATCTCATCTTATTATTAACCTATATTATCAACTCATGTTTTATCAGTGTAATCAAGATTACACCATTCAAAACCATGTCTTACTACGTCTCCACCTAAGAGTTCATCGTCTTGAAATATTGTTTGAATTTATACAATACAGACATATACCGAGAGAACTCAATGCAACGCCGGAGTCATTATCTAATTACATAATGGATAAATATCTTGCGCATAGATAAAACA
>ML784169.1:95392-116408 GCA_009831015.1 Picea engelmannii
ATGTATGTATGTATATGTATACACACACACACACACACACACACACATATACTATTGATGTTACAATTTATCTGATGTGATGCTTTAAAGTACATGTGATTCATGTCTTTTTTCAAATGTTTTATCTATGCGCAAGATATTTATCCATTATGTAATTAGATAATGAATCCGACGTTGCGTTGAGTTCTCTCGGTATATGTCTGTATTGTATAAATTCAAATGATATTTCAAGACGATGAACTCTTAGGTGGAGACGTAGTAAGACATGGTTTTGAATGGTGTAATCTTGATTACACTGATAAAACATGAGTTGA
This sequence comes from Picea engelmannii, assembly GCA_009831015.1. Classification (NCBI taxonomy): domain Eukaryota; kingdom Viridiplantae; phylum Streptophyta; class Pinopsida; order Pinales; family Pinaceae; genus Picea; species Picea engelmannii. Next base: position 95,707 of record ML784169.1, read on the forward strand.
TAATCTAGGTTAATAATAAGATGAGATATACCTAGAGAGGAGGCTTCAGTTAAGAGTCTGATGATGAAATGATATTCTTCCACATTATTGGTTGTCGATCCTAGGAAAATTCTTCCCGAAGTCACCAACTCACCAGAGTGGTAAATGACCCAAGATGTAGAAGAAATGTTTTGGGTGTGTCGACTAGCGCCATCCGCAAACCCAACAAATATGGGAAAGGGAGATGTCATCTGGGCACACAACCACAAGACAAAGTATATATATATATATATATATATATATGTGTGTGTGTGTGTGTGTGTGTGTGTGTGTGTGTGTGTGTGTGCGATAGAAAAAGTTTGTTTTAAAAATACATCATCAAAAGGTACATAATAGGGAAACATTTGGTCCCTCATGCCCATAAAAGACTACAAAATATGTTGAGGATCCTATTCATCCTCCTGTATCACGTTGTGCTCCGTGAAGCACACTACCGCACGAGCCACTCATTGGAGCAAGTGGTTCAAACTCTAAGGAACTCCTATTGTATGTCTCTACAAATGAAGAGGCACATCTCGCCTCCTGAGATGTGGGACACCCATGGTCAGACCTTGGAGGTTCCTCTCGACCTCCCAAAGTCATCCCACTTAAACCTTATGCTCCACTGCTACCTGCACATCCCCATGATTCCCTAGTGTCGGCATCTCCACTAGACGTGATGCACCTTTGTCTGCATGATGAAACAAAAACATCTTTAGATCCCTCATTATACATATCAAAAACAACATAAAATATAAAAAAAAATACATGACAAGGTTTAGTTTTGTACCTGACACATCCCACTGAACTCCCTCATGGAGCACCAAGTCTGTACTACCTTGAAAATCTACTCCATCATATGGAAAATACTCAATGACAGCTAGTTGTCTCATCCACCAAGAGAAGAAATCAATTGTAAACCTAAATGTTGAGGGCTCATTCCCCAATTTCAGGGATAAACTGGTCCATCTCTCCATCTGTGGCTCAATCGTAGGTCATGCTATCAACGCAACATGTGGTTGCATCTAGGGTTCTCGCTCCAAAAAGAACGAAACTAGGAAAGAGCCATATCCAAACTGCTTCTGCCTACCTATCCTACACTTCAAGATCTGTTCCTTCACATTTTGAAGGAACCATGCTCTCTAGTTAAACAACCTGGGCTCTACACATTATAAAGCATATGATATTTTGGATTTCAAATCCAGGTGAGCACTAGTACTACCCACCAATTTGGTAATGGCAAATAGAATCGATCTCAATTCCAAATCCCTCACATCTTTGATCATTATTCACCCACCGACCAATCAACATCTTATTATATAGTGCTCAACAACATATGCCTCAATGGGTTGAGGAGTTTCCCAATGTCCGAAAAAAAGGATAAGATCCCCTCTCCTCGAGAGGCCCATAAAAAATTACACATCATCAAGCTCAATCTTGAGCATGTGTGGCGCAATGCGAAATGCTTGTTCGACATCATCCCACAATTTGATCATGTACTCAAGTAAAAGTACCTCTTTCCTCATATTGTGAGGTTTAAAGTACTTGAGTAGACCACAATTTCGCAAAGCGACCCTTGCTTCAGGGATTTGTAAAGAGACGATGTGTTCAAACTCATGTTCGCATTCCTTCCACTCAATCATGGCTATATGATCCATGCAATATGCAAATGCAACCAATTAAACATCTTTAGCCAACGTTTTATGGAATAAAATTGTGTCTTTCTAGCCCAAAATGAAAAAAACAATTTGGTTATGGGCCAACACTCCCTTAAGTCTTCCCACAGAGCGCTAGCGCTCCCTAGGCATGTGCACCAGGGCATTGATATCTCGATCGATGCTCCCCTCATCCCTTTGAGGGAGCATTGATCTAGTTCGACACGTAGGGCTTCTTAAGGAGCCCAAAACACCCTAAATATGAGCTAAAACACAAATTTAAACTGAAAAAAAATGATTGGAAAGGCAAGGTGACCAACCTAGTGCAGACGAAATTGAAAATGGTTGATCGCAGCTCCCATACTCACAGCTCCAAAAACGCCCTCCAAAGGTGAAAAATTCCAGAGCTAGAAGAATTTGGTAAAAATCGATTGGTAAATGAAATTCTTAACCTATTTTACTATTTGATAGGGTTGATTTTTTCTATTTCTCACTAATATCAAGTTTTTTTGTGGGGTTTTTTAATCTTTTTGAAGAGTCACTAATGCTTTGGGCCCATAACTATCTATATTTGCAGTTTTTTAAGCAGTATCTTTTCGACAACCATGTGACACTGACGAGCATAATCTTTGTTCTTTTTCACACTTGTAAAAAACATGAGAATGTAACCAAGAATACTTTTATCACTTTTTCAGACTCGTAAAGGTTACATGAAAAAGGAACCCCCTGGAGTCTCCTTTAAGCTCTTTTCAGACTCTCTAAACATGAAAATATTTTCGAGTGATCGTGCTTACTTTCACACTCGTTTAAAATATTTTGAAAGGGTGTCTCTCGAGTAGCAGTTTATCTCTTTTTCAGACTTTAGATACTAAAATTATGAAAAAGGACAACCCTGGAGTCTCCTTTAAGTTCTTTCTGAACTCTCTAAACATGAAAAACCAGTGAGATTTTCCTTCTCTGGACTCACTAAACTACACATTGAAGGATCCATATGGGAATGAACCCTTACTTCTTCCAGTTCATTAAACAAAGGAAGAGGAGCTTACTGAAGGTGAGTTATATCGAGCATGTGTTATCCTCCTAGAGCTTGTAAAAACAAAAAGAAGTACTCATCTATCTGGATTGGGAAACAATTGAAGGAAGTAAGTCAAGTTATCTTTTAGAATTTTCACAAGTCACTCTTGCAGTCACCCTTGAACATGGCACTTGTCTCCACCTAAATTTTGAACACTTGGATAATCCGCTAATCCTCTGCACTGAACCAATCTTGTGAGTCTTTTCAATCCTTTGGGTCACCTGACAAATGTCACAGTATCCACTACATTATGTTTTGTTCTACATTATGTTTATGCCGCCAATTCATGTTGTGCCTCAATGTTCAAGGGAAGTATCTGCCTCAATAGTCAACCATCACGAATTTCCAGTTTTTGATACCCATGTTAGTCCATACTCATTTGATTCACCATCTTATATCTCATCACAATTTCGTGTCGATGATGGGGGATACATTAAGGCCCTTCTTCTATGAGTCTTTTCATGTTGAATTCAACACATCATATGTGAATTAGACTTTGAAACCAATTAGTACCTTGGGACCTTCATGCCTCAATGGAAAGTCTCCTCACCTCCAACAATAGGTTTACATCATTGACCTATGATCGGATGATTTCACAATTTTTCAACTTCAGCTCATTTATTCACATTCTTTGGATTGTACTAGGGCACCTTGGGAGTCATTGACATCATTGGTGATTTCCCTCGCACTTGTTAATGGTTTACCTCAATGGACAGTAATCAAGTGGTTTCTACCATGTTCGACATCAAAACATCTATTCACATGGCTAGATTCATACAACGTCAAGATTGGGACGACGACCCTAGGTTGAGAATTCACTTTGTTATCCACTTTCCCCAGGTTGCAAAGGAGATCTTTTGAGCATGTTGATATACTGTCACATATATCCACATTGTATTGATCTATGGCTATGTTTTATCATATCGTAGATCCACTGTGTATTTCTTGTGGCTATGATCAGTTCATGTCATGGAGGTATAGATCCACATTGTATCCTCGGTGGCTATACCCTTAGTCAGTATCATCATGTATATCCAGTGTATTTATTGGGGGCCATACCTTAAGTTCTTTGTTACTCAAGCATAGGTATGCCTTCCTTGGGTTTGAAGCACATTATAACATTTGTTTGATGGTTGTTTGCAACTTCTACTAGGTTCTCTGACTCCATTCCCTTGCTTCGAAAATATACAAAGAGATTTAGTCATCAACTTCCATCTTCTAACTTTGCACTTTGGGGGGAAATCTGTTACACGTCAAAATTCCTCATTATGATAATGTCACATTATCATTATCGCAAGTGTTGCAAGTGTCACACTTTTGATGAAAGTGTCGTAAATGTCGCATTCTCATTCTACATATGTCATATTGCGAATGACACCATGCAAACACTTGATACATCCTCTAAGACATGTTAGAAGGGGAAAACACATCATTTGACAAACTAAGAAAAATGTTTTGCCTTGAGTAATGGTCATATTAATGAACTTTTGGAAGATCAATGCTCCCCTACTCAGATGCAGGGAGCACTATCACTCCTTGTCCACCTAGAAGGGAGCATTGCAGCTCTATGTTACCAGTTTTGAGGGAGCACCAATTGTTTGAGAGAATCATGGGAAGAAATCTCCCTTATATCTAAGGACAACTAGAGATGATCCAAGCTGGTTTGGCTCGAATCCAAGCTTTAGGATGCATCTAAGGTAGATTCCACAATTGATGGAGTTATATACTCAACTTATTCCAAAGATAACTAAGGTGGTGGAGCCTCTCAAAGCCTATAAAAGGAGGCATTCTCATGGTAAAAAGGGAGATAATATTAGAAAAAAGTATTGTCATTTTGATCGTGGATCTTTCGAGCAAGGGGTTGGACAAGGAGGACTTGGAGAGGTTGCTGCAACTGCATCTAAATATTGTAAGTACCTTGTAATGTTCTCATTAATATATGCTTGGCCTATTTCCTTCAAGTTTGTGTATGGTTGCATATACTTGTATTTTGTTGATAAATTTAGTTTAAACTAATCTTGGTAGAATAGGAAGTATACATTTTCTTTGTTGTCTATTGGATTGCAGATATCATTAAGGATATTGAAGATCAAGTTCAGCCTGGACTAAGTGAGGACAAGATTTAGAAAAAGGTACATCATACTTTCTTCCTCTTTTCCCTTTGACTAGTTTAACTACATTTAAAGGAATGTTAGTGTGTAATGTTATGATCTTTTTGTCTTGTTAATAGGGGTCTAGGATCCAAGAGGATATTCACCTATCTGCAGGGGAATTTTCCTACAACAATTAGAGGAGCATTACATGGAGAAACTGATGAAGAGAAAACAAGGGATACCAATGGCGAATTAGAGAGGGTAGGAGAAAACTCAAAATCCCGTCTCTACATTTGATCTCGATATTGAAATAGGAACCATTGACACATTCCAAGAAAAGACCAAATTAAGATTCCCAATATGTACCATCATCTTACGTAGTTATTGGTACTAATAAAACATCACACTAGAATCCATTTTTTGTATAATGTCAGGAACGACGAAATTAAACCATTGGATATAGGCAACGATGTTACAAGGAAAATCTCTCTATGGCCTGGGGTAAATCAAAATAGACAAAATGACATGCAGAAATCAACTCTAATTCCAAGTGTGCTATATAAATGAAATTCTAACAAGACAAGATCAAGATCCTACCTCATTTGGATGTTCGATGAAGACCACCGTTGAGAATGCAACTCAAATATTTATACCTGCAACTTGTCCTCAAAAACCAAGATACGCAAGCATATGGTGATAATATATGTTTTTAGCATATATACTAGATAATACATTAAATTCCCATCTTTTGCATGCACCATTTGGAAGTAGTGTGTGAAAAAAACCCTCTGAATAGAAACCAATAAGGAAGATTGTCGACAAAGGTGAGGAAACCACCAATAAGGATAATGGCATCCAAGAAACTGCATGAATCCAAATGTGTGAATATATTTCTTGCCATCAAAAACAAGGGAAACCCCTCATCCAGCGACCAATGAGGAGATGTCGACTGCTAGGTTCAAGGTTACCTACCCATAATGAGAGTATGACCAAGGTGCATGGTAGGGATACAATTTCATGTGACTCTGAGACATACTGAGGGTATGGCCGACATGCAAAGTCAAGAGTTCTGAGAAATGGTCGACACAGGATTATAGACTTCCTTTGAACAAGAGCATGATACATATGGAGGTTCTCCATGACAAACAAGGAAGACCTTAGGGGTTGACCAATGAGTTCAAAATTTCAAGGATAAAGGGATGCAGACTCAATGTGAAGTGAAATTTCTCCAGAGTATCTCTTCTCTCAAAAGTTGAATTATCCTCCTTGCCAAGGCTTGGATATGGCTCAATTTATAGCCTTCAAAAGGAACTAAAGGGCCCAGTTAGAGCATTTCCAGTATATGGAAGGTCGAGGATCATGGATCTCGTGATGTGACATGGAAACTCGACATTATTTTTAATTTTTAGCACCAAGCCTGATGTGCGCAGGTTGTAGTGGAGAAACCTGCATATACACTTGCTATCTAACTAATAGGGCACATATATGTGAAAAAATGTGCTTTTTTGGATCTGGAAGGTACAAAAGGGGATTTCAAGTCTGCATAGGAAAATGGAAAGGCCATGCAAGAAATTTTCATAGGGTGAGGCAAAATTTTCTATAACAAGCGGAGGTGAGGAGCTATAAGTTTTTGGTTTCCCACCAAATGCAAAATAACATGTTCCTCCAAATAATAAGATTCTGATAAATATATATCGAATCCAAACTGTTAAAAACAAAAATCTAAATTTCAAAATTTAAAAGGTATTATGAACTTGCAAGCCACCCTCCACTATGAGAATGCGCTCTCAGGTCCCAATGCATCCTCAAGCATTGCTATCTGTCTACGTAATGGATGGATCATTAGGTGAACGAATGCGGATGGATCGATAGGGGGAATAAATCGATTGCTCTTTGTGGTTTTTTCTAGCTTGTGGGTAGAGGAAGCAAACCGACCATTTGATGGCTCTCCATACCACAACCTAAACACCACCCCCCACACCTTTCCCACCCAGGAGCCCGACATACTCCACTACTAAGTTAACCACAATAATATGGAATCTTTTCTAATCACCTAAATGTGGAAATCATCTAGATAGCACAATAATTTTTTAATCATATTATGTAAATGTGAAAAAGTAAACACATAAATGTATGCCTTTGTAAAATAAATGAAGTTAATAGTTCAAATCACAACCCTCCATTTATTTTGACAATGAAGAATATTCCATCAATATTTATTTTTTTCCATAGAAAACAAATTAAGGATTAAAAACTATTAAATGCGTCCATTTCAAATAGATGTATGCCTATCAGCCTAATCATTTTATATTATGTGGCCATGCATTATTAATAAAATAAACTATAATATACTATGAATAATTATTACATTAATTTCATTTCTTCTTATAAAAACAATCGAACATGATAATTTAGATTATTCCTAGCTATTGCCAAGTTTTTCCAACCTTAGAACAAGGCGATTACAAATGTGCAACAAGTTTATTCAACTTTGTGCATAGCTACCCAAGGCTGCAGTTTTATTCAACTTTGAGCTCGCAGTAGCGCCATAGGTTACGTCAAATATTTGAGCAAGAATGAGCCTAAACACATGTTCATCCTTTAATATGATTAATTAAGTTACATTTAAGGCTTATGTATCAATGATTCTAATTTACTTCATTAATTATTTTAATCACATCATTGATTTATAGACTATAATGATCAATATTTTATGTTATTGTCGTAATTATATTTGCTTATTCAACCATTCAATAGCCTTATCATTTTCAAGGTAACATTATTGAGATTAATTTGAATTCTCTCTCTCTCTCTCTCTCTCTCTCTCTCTCTCTCTCTACACACACACACACACACACATATTATTACCACAGACTCTAATACTCATTGATTATTTCCAGCTGATATTCTTACATTCTACGGCTAATATGCCATATCTTCCTATTTATATAGCTTAATGTAGGTAGACTTATACATATATTAATTCCAATAATTATAGCTATCAACTAATATATACACATAAATAATCCATCTTTGAACATATTATAATGGTGCAATAATAATAATAACAATCTTATTTTAAGGTCGTTGTCAAGCCAAACACCAAATTGGTGTATGAGACCCCCTTGTTTGTGGGACAAGGGACCTCCTTCGCACATCGACTTGATTGCTAAATCCTACGGAGGTATAAATACACTACCCCCCCTATGGATTTGAACTTGTGATCTCTTAGGAGGAAGCACAAATTCTTAATTCATTATGACTGAGAAAATACCATGTTTTGATTATTTAAATCATAATCTTCTTCTTATTAAGAAAGATTAAATGTAAAATCTAGATTTGTAGTTTCTCAGTTAACTGAACATGACTCAATTATACTTTTATTATAATTACAACAACTAAATATGAGGATTATATTGTATCTCGATCATAATTTTAAAAAATGCATTGATTTCCTTATGGAACCATTGTACTTGACATTCAAATCACAAGTTGTTGCACCCATGACAATATAGAATGTGTTCTTTGTTGGAGTTACTTCACACAGACCTAGGATTTATTTTTCCTAAGGTTTTTCCTTTGTTTATTAGTCATTATTCAATTTCCTATATTTTAGGAAGAATATTCCTCTAGGGAGAATATTCTCTTCAGTTTTCACTTCAGTTTGATCAGTTGAGTGGAGTATAGATGCTACATTGGGATTATCACCATGCAACATTGGGATCATCACCATCTAATGCGCATTTTCCTTGGGATCATCACTAGACTAGCACATTACCCATGATTCCTTGATCTCCTCCTCACTTCACTCTGCTTCGGTGAGTTAACTGAAGATTGATAGACTAGTTAACTTAGCTAGGTGGTAGTTCACTCTCGTAACTTCCCGAGACTAGACTAGGTGGAAGTTTACTTCTGTAACTATTGGCGTGTGTCCATATCACTCTATACCACCACTATGGTGCATTTTTGTCTCCTCTAGTGTGAATTGGTTGAGTTATATAGAGTATATCATGTGTAAATTATGATTTATTTCATTTGCTTAATGAGAATTCTTCCATTCTTTCTCTCCTGCTTCTATTTTTTCAGCAATTGTGTATGTAAATTCCCAGCTACATATATTATGTGTAGGTTCAACACATTTACATGGTATCATAGTCGACAGACTGCTAGGGAAAAAACACACCAAATTATTTTTGCAGGTACCGAAGATTGAAGACAGAGGCAAAATGGAATTTTCAAAAGAAATCAATCTTACACCTTACAATTACTTTGCATGGAAGGAGAAGATGATAATGCATCTTCGAAGCATAGGATTGTATAGTTTAACCATGAATACAGAGACAAAACCAACATCAGCCATAGAAAAATCCAAGTATCTAAATTGAATGGATGAAGCGTTCGAAACAACATCCAATCTCATTTCTCCTTAGCTTCTCTTTCGCATATCCTCCTGTAAAACCCCCAATGAATCCTGGACCACCATGGAAGGGATTTTTTGCAAACAGGATGAGATGAGGGGACACATGCTCCAGGTGGAATTTCTCACATTGGATCCAAAAATCTTCAACAATATCCAAGATTTCTTTACCAAATATAATGATTTGTTGTCGCAACTCATGGCTTGCAGGGTTGATAAATCTAAGGAGAAGAAACAAATGGTTCTCACCATTCTCTCCAAACTTGGTCCAAAAAACTCAATGTTTGTATCCACATTTCATTCAGTTATATTCACATCTAGATCTACTTGGAAGATGCTTTCTCTTGAGGACTTTATCGAGTCTCTGACACAAGAGAAAAGAAAGCTCATTAACGTAGAAAAAATCAAAGGCCCAAAGGCGCATGCACTTACTGTGAAAGATGGAAGTGGTCATCAATATTAGAAATATAAAGATGAATCCAAAAGGAAAGCACATGAAAATATTAAGAAGGAAGGGTACTCAAAGCCCTTCAATGATGCCTCTGGATCCAAAGGTGGAAAGGGAAGAAAAGGGGAGAAATGCTCTTACTTCCATAAAGGATTCTATCCAGAATCTGCATGTATGCAGAAACAGATAGATATAATGACTCAAATACTTCAACAAAAAAACCTTGGAGATCGCATCTTCGAGGGTGCGAATAAGAAGAAGCCATAAGGTCAGAGTCCCAAGAAAGGCCATTCTAGCCATGCTTTGATTTCCATCAACTCCTCTCATGATGCTTGGATCGTAGATTTAGGAGCATCACACCACATGGATGCCACAAAAGAGGTATATTCTTAATTGGATGCATGAAAAGGTCATCCTATTCTAATGGGGGACATATCTCCAGTCGAGGTCACCGGCAAAGGAATGAATGAACTCACAAATGGAAGCTTCGAGAATGTGTTGCACATTCCCAAACTTTTCGTCAATCTTATCTCCATGTATCAGATGACTAACTCCGACATCGGAAAGAGAGTCATAATCACACCTGATGTTGTGGATATCTATGACATGAAAGCCAATTCCATGGTTTCTACCAGTGAGGTAAATCAACAATATAGACTCTACACATTTTCTGAATTTATTGAACCAAATTTTGAATTATTGCTTACCCATGCTGATGAAAGTAGTAGGATATGGCACAAAAGGTTTGGGAATTTAAATTTCATATATATGAAACAACTTAACAAGTAGGGAATGGTTGATGTTCTACCCGACATCCACTTCTCCAAAGGAATTTGTGAGGGCTTGGAAAAAACCCTCAAGATAAATTCGACAAAGGAAAGACTCAGAGAGCTTCCTCTCCTTTAGTTCTGATCCATAGTGACCTCATGGGCCCTTTTCCACATCCATCAATCAAAAAATCAAGGTACGTTCTCATTTTTTTTTATGATTTCGCACGCTTCACATGGATTTTCTTTCTCGAGAAAAAACTAGAGGTCTTTCAACACCTCAAATATTTCAAAGCCCTTGTTGAGACACAGTTGAGAAAGAAACTCAAAATCCTCTGAACTGATAATGGGAGATTGTATGTTAACCATGAGATCCAAAATATTTTTCATGAGGCAACGATTCAGTTGCAGCACAAAGTTCCCTATACTCCACAACAAAACAAAGTTGTTGAGTGGAAAAATATATCACTAAAAAAGATGGCATCTTGCATGCTACATGAAAAATCACTTTCCACAAATATTATGGGCCGAAGCACTTAATTGTGCAAACTACATCCAAAAAATATCTCCCCATAGATATTTCAAGGATAAGACCCCCTACGAGGCTTGGAGAGGCCTCAAACTAGAAGTGACCCACATTCATATTTTCCATTCACGTGCATGGGCCTAGATTCCCTCTGAAAATAGGAAGGAACTTGATCCACAAAGCACAACATGTATCTTTGTTGGATACCCTGACGGTGTGAAGGGATACAGACTTATTTATATTTCCTTGGACCAACTCATCATTGAGTGAAGTGTCCAATTCGAGAAAATTGTATCGCATGTACCTCATCAGCTACATGCATACACCTTTGTTCTTCCACCTTTTAGAGATAATGAGCATGCACATGTCGACTCTTCTTAAGATGAGATTTTTTATTCACAGGATTTAGATGATCTAGATACAGAGTTAGTATAGTCAGATGCAGAGTTAGTGCATACAAATGCATATGTAGAGCTAGAGTCGAGGCCCAAGTGGGCTCATACTACTCTTCAAGATGTAGGGGATCTTGTTGGGGATCCATCTAATACTAGGAGGACTCAATCTGATTTTGAGGATCCTCCTCTTTCACTCACTGCCACTAAACCATTTCCACCAAGGAATATTTTCTCGGTTTAGTCTTCAGATCCATAGTCTTATGGTGAGGCTGCTGAAAATCACTTTTGGGAATCTTCCATGCAGGAGGAGTACAACTCCCTCCTAGAGAACCAGACTTGGGATCTGGTTCCCCTTCATTTTAGAAGGAAAATTTTCAAGTGCAGATGGGTTTAGAGGACCAAGAGCGCAACAGATGGACATATTAGCATATACAAAGCCAGGCTAGTTGCCAAAGGCTTTCAGCAGGTGCATGGCATTGACTATGATGAGACCTTTTCTTCAGTAGCGAATATGGATTCCATACTTTTTCTACTTGCCATTATGGTAGCCAAGGGATGGAAATTCCATCAGATGGACATGAAGAATGCATTTATTCACGATGATCTCTCTAAGGATATCTATATTGAGCATCCCCAGGGATTTATGCAGGATTTCTCTTTGGTCAGTCGACTGAAGAAGTCTCTTTATGGCCTCAAGTAGGCTCCGAGGGCATGGTATTCCAAGATGGACTCCTACCCGGTGTCACAAAAATTTGTACATTTTAAGTCAGACCCAAATGTTTACATGCTCAGGACGGTTGACTCACTTATACTCCTAGTTTTGTATGTTGATGATTTGTTGATCATCAGTTGCTTGACTTCAATGATTGTTTTAGTCAAGAGGATTATGCATGATAGGTTCTTGATGACAGACATGGGTCTGCTACACTTCTTCCTTGGACTCAAGATCAATAATGATGCATCAAGAATCAAATTGTCTCAAGCCAAGTATGCACGAGATCTCCTTGAGAGATTTCACATGACATATTGCAAGTTTTCCCCGACTCCTTTCTTATCAGGAGTCAAACTTGAGGATGGCGAGGACACTCCACTGGTTGACAACACACTATACAAACAACTAGTGGGGAGATTGTTGTATCTCACACGCTCCAGACCAGACCTCTCCTATGCAATTGCCGCAGTCTCCAAGTTCATGTAGGAGTCGCATGAGCTACATTGGAAGTTTCTAAAGTGTATCCTTGGATGCATACAAGGCACCATCACCTTTGGGATTCATTATGCAGATGACTCTACATTGGACCTCATCAAGTTCACTGATTATGACTGGGTTGGTCATAACATTGATCACAAATCCACATCTAGTTACTCACTTAGTCTTGGTTCCAAGTCTATCTATTGAGCGAGCAAGAATCAGGTTGTTATTTCTCTATCTTCAGTCGAGGCAGAGTACAAAGGGGTAGTTAACATAACCATTCAAGCTATGTTGGGCATTTGGTTTCATCGGTCGATCGTCATCTCGTGTGACAACCAGAGAACTCTAAAGTTCTACAGAGATCCAGTTCAAAGGCAGCGGATGAAGCACATTGATATCCAAATGCACTACATCTGGGACTTAGAAAACGAGGGGATCATCGACCTATAGTTTTTTCCTTCAGCAGAACAGATTGCAGACATCTTTACCAATACCTTCACTAAGCATAAGTTCCATTCTCTGCGCAATCATCTTGGAGTGAAGGATACAGTTTTCTAGCAACTATCAGTTCTTCTTTTTACTACATTGTACCTTGAGCGAGGGTTTTTCCCATAAGTTTTTCCCTCTTTCCTCACTTTATTTCAGTGTATATTTTGTATTTTGGCACCTAACATGGCCTTGTTGTTGGGACCCATTTTTTATTTTCACCATAGTGATGTTCAGGGGGGTGTTGAAGTTACTTCACACACACCTAGGATTTATTTTTCCTATGTTTATTAGTCATTGTTTAGTCTCCTATATTTTAGGAAGAATGTTCCTCTAGGGAGAATATTCTCTTTAGTTTTCACTTCAGTTTGATCAGTTGAGTGGAGTTTATATGCTACATTGGGATTATCACCATGAAACATTGGGATCATCACTAGCTAATGTGCATTTTCCTTGGGATCATCACTAGACTAGCACATTACCCATGATTCCCTTATCTCCTCCTCACTTCACTTTGTTTCCATTAGCTAACTGAAGACTGATAGACTAGTTAACTCAGCTAGGTGGAAATTCACTCCCATAACTGCCTGAGAGACTAGACTAGGTGGCAATTTACTCCCATAAATGTTGGTGTGTGACCAGGTCACTCTAGAGCACCACCATGGTGCATTGCCTTCTCCTCCAGTGTACATTGGTTGAGTTATACAGAGTATATCATGTGTAAATTATCATTTGTTTCATTTGATTAATGAGAATTCTTCCATTCTTTCTCTCCTGCTTCTCTTTTCTTCTATTTTCTTTGCAACTGTGTATGTTAATTCCCATCTATATCTATTATGTGCAGGTTCAACACATTTATAGTCTTCATTCATAAATCACATTCATTTTATAGTATTTTTATTTAAGAAGGTTGTAAACATATGTGTAGTCCTAGACTTCCAATAATGAGTCATTTCAAATAAGGGATGAAACCATCGTACAAACTTGTTAGTTCATTTATGAGCATTGCAATATGATTTCTAATATTCTCTTTATTTTCCTCACTTTCACTGTTCAACTATATCTCTTATAGTTAAATTTGGTTTTTAATACTTTTAATATGAATTTGAATGATTGATGAGCATGGTAAACTTATAGTAGTGTAGAATTTTAATAAAAAATACACAGGTGTGGGAAGAAGAGGAAGTCAACTATCGATGGGAAGGGAATGACATGTGTGAGGAAGGTTGTGCTAAAACGAGAGGAGAGATCATGAAATAGAATCAAAACACTTGTGTGGCAATAGATAGATCGCATGCCCTCATCTTTGAGTAGCAGAGAAGAAACTGGGAAGTTTTCCTAAGAAAATTAGGAAGCTTTCCCAAGTCACAAATGGTCACCCTGGAATAGAGAAGACCCATATCCAAACTAGAGTAAAATAGGTCCATCAATCAGTGTTTTCTAGAAATAAATTGGCACTGGTAAGGGGAGGTTCTCGAGGGACATTGTAGCTATGAAGGGACTCCATGGTGTAGAGGAAATCCAACTAGGACGGAACCTGAAAAACTCATGGATGCCCTGAGTTGAGTTGGAAGAGGGAATTTTTTGTTGTTTCAAGTGGAGTGAAGGAGAGTAACCTTCTTGATCCATTCCTTGAATTGTTGAGTAATTTGTGAGAGTACCATAGTGGTATCATGGCCTGGCATGGGAGTGGCATGCTTCCAAAGTGTTAAAGAAACAGAGACTGGTTAGGAGGAAAAGTGATCACCCACAGTTAGTTGGGATAGCTATATCTTGTAAATAGATAAGTATTCATTGTGCTCTGTGTATTTGAGTATAATGAATGTTTGGTTCCTTTATTTTCAATCATGAGTGAGTGTTCCTATTTGATGGGATTAATACTTGTCTCATTTGAAAGACTTTGTTCTTGTGTAATTGTGGAATTGTATGAATTGTGAATGTTTTTCACATCTGAATGTAAAAACTTTGTATTTCGTCCTGAAGGATAAAAAATCTCCATATTGGTATAATGGTTGTAATTGCATGGTTATTGGCAAGGATTTGTAAGGAAATTGAATGGTTGTATATCTTTATTTTCCTATGTACACAATAGTATAATTGTTGTATTGGATTTTCCTATGAAAGGGAACCAGATTTATAAGTTAAGGAATGAATGAAATGTGCATGATTTTGTTATCTTCATGCATTAATTCTCCTTACTCAATTGTTGTATTCATGAAATTGGAAGAAAAAAGGAATATTTTGTGTATATTATCTTTGAATGGCCAGTAAGAAATTCTCTAATTATATTTCATAAGCTATATATGTTGTAATTCATATGGTTGAAATCCCATTTCTAGGTATTTGTATGAAATGTATGGTTGTGTGATTCTCCTGCAGTTTTAGGGAGGCTTGCATAACAAGTTGTCTCCTTTGGAAGCATATGTAGGGGACCTGGGTTTCTTGATTAGAATCTATAAGTATGGTAATATTTTTAGGTGAAGTATTTATTCACTTGGGGAGTTTGTGGATTTTCCACAATTTATCCCATCTTTTGTGATATCGAAATGGTCAGGTTCTATGCAAGGATAGACCGATACAATATCAGGGAATTCATTAATGAAGATTAGGGAACATGTTTTTCCATGCATCATTTTTCTAGAAACACCTTAGTGTGGAGTCCCAACATGTGGGTTGGTGGATCCCGGGGGGATTAGTGTCACTTTGTATTTACATGTTCTTGGGCACAGAACTTGCATATTGACACAAGTCGTTGAATCGGAGGGGAGGATAAACCTTATCCATATTATCATAACTGGAGATTAGGAATCATAGGTAGATCCTCGAGTAACCGATTCAACTGATAACCAAAGCACCAATGAATCTGTAATGAAGACCTTTTGGAAATCTCGGTTTCCTAAATCCCAGTGAAATCACAGTTCTTTGATGGGGATCCAACCCCGTTGAAATCACATAGTGGAAATAGAGTCATGTGTGGAGATCCTTGGTCCCTAGACCAAGTTTTGAGATATCCTTGGTCAAGTTTGACCATTTTTGACTTCGAAACCTGTCGAAGGCAGAGTGCAAGATGAAGCAAAGATCGCGAGATCTCAACCCCTTTTTGGGTCTTTTTTGGGATTTGGGAATATGTAACGGGTATGGCAATGTCAGCCCATGGGTTTACCCATGCTTAGGCCTATTTTGTAATATATAAATAGATGTATAGGCGATGTAAGGAAGAAGAGAAGAGTCATCTATGTGATGTTGTGCTAAGTGCAAGCGTGGCTTGTAAATGCTTTGTGCATACTATGAGAGACTTGCAGAGCTAAGTGAAAGTGGTTGTAACAAACTGTGAAGGGATTTGTGTTGTAATGCAAGGAAGGGGGATCTAGAGAGGTGTGCAGATCTCCTGTCCTATGCGAAGTAAGGCTTTCATGGCTCTGTGCATGTATCTGATTGAAGAAGCTAATAAAGAAGAAGATTTGGTGGACGTAGCCCCAGGGTGGGGGTGAACCACGTATATGTTGTGTTGATCTTGTTTGTGCGATGTGTTGGTGTACTTATGTGTTATCTGCTAAGTTATTGACATAGATAGATAGATAGACCTGTTTATACTTTGTACTTATGATGAATCTAGATTCTAGATCTAACCTCTGTGAACTTGCTTAGTGCTTGAATCTACTAGATCTGATCTAATTCCTTATGCTAACTTCTTAGATACATTAGATCTGGGTGAATGTTGCAATGCTATGTTTTATCTGTGGAGTAGATATTGGTTAAATATTGATGAAGGTTTACTACTGAGTGCTCTGTTAAATACTAGAATCACATATATGTGTCCCAGCTAAGGTTGTAGACATCTGAGTCCTACAACCACCCCTTCCTCTACCTCGGGTGAGACTTCATCTACTTCACAGGTGTTGCTGAAAGGGTCAGTAGTTAGGTTTTTTTTGGTGTGTTGTTGTAGCGTTGAAACCTGGGTCTACCCCTGTGCCAACAGATGGTTATGTTGCCGGGACTGAAACTGTGATTGTCGGTAACTAAGGAAGAATAATCTTTGTGCAAATATTCAACCTGAAACTGAGAAATCTCTGTGCGTAGATCTGTTTCCCTAGTGTGCAACATTCTGCTTGACTTGTGAAGCTTTGTGAAAAGAAAAGAGGTCATATCTGAAGAAAAGAGGTAATATCTGCAAGCTTTGTGCTCTGATAAAGGTAAGAATAGTGAAAAGTTCTAGATCTGAAAGCTTTGTGCTCTGTAGAAGTAAGACAAGTGGAAAATTTTGTTTCTAAAGCATGGATATAGGTATGTTTGATAGATTATGTCCTAGCTCGAAAAATAGGGTACTAGTAGATTAAAGAAGGTTTGACATGAGTAGATCTAATAAGAGTAGTGAAAGATATGTTATACCTATGCATAGAAAGAATATTTGGACTAACAAATGGATGCAGGATCCTAGAAAGAATTTTTTGCAGGTTAGCTCCTACGATCCTAGCATGCAGTACACAAAGGGTTGGGGATCAGTTAAAAGAAAGAGAGGATTAACCCTATATTACAGTTTCATAAAACCAAGACTTCTTGCTAAGGAATGCCCTCAGAGAAGACCTAGTTGTCTTTGTTGTAAATCTATGGACCATGAAGTATTGGATTGCCCTAGAATGATTACTAAAGTTGAAAGAATGAATCTAAACCAAGAAAACCCTAAGGCATATCTAGAAACTAATATTATGACAGAATCCCAGAAAGAATCATAGAAAGTATTGTTACAGATAACAAAAACCCTGAATTACCATCGACATGTCAGATTATCAGAGATCTTCAAAGAAAAAGAATGCATTGAAGCAAGATTATGATACTTTGACGTTGACTGTGTTCTAGATGAGGAAACACAGGTGAATGTTATGAGAGAAATAACCTGGGAAATTTTAGGAAATCCTGCTATGGTTCTTTTACTGGGAGGAATAGGATTATTCAGAGGAAAATTGATAACCCTATGTGGTAAGCTCGCTCAGATACCTTTGAATGTCAATGGAACTTTGACAAAAAAAGATTTTGAGATCATTAAATTTATTGAGGACAACGCTCCATTTACCATGTTACTAGGAAGACCTTATATTGAAAGAGATCAAGCCAGAAGGAAGGACAAAGAAGAATTCTTAGAGCAGAAGAAGCAAGAGTTGAAAGATTTTATAACTAAAAGGATCGCACACTTGATTGAAGAACAGGAGAACATATCACAGCTATTTAACAACAAGGATGTAGATATCAAAGTTGCAAGAACACTAGAGGACCCATAGAAGAATGAAATACCTATCCCAAATGAAAAAGAAGTATTACCCTTGAATCCTAGGAAATAATCTCAACAACTCGAAGTCACTATGTCAAAAGAAGATAAGAATCTGAATGGGAAAAGGAATACCAAGACGAAGCTCACTAGAAAGAAGGCTAGAAAACTAAGTAAGACAAGAGCTAAGATTGAAATGTTACAGAAATATCCAGAAGGAACCTCGCAGAAGGAAAATTTGCAAAATTGGAGCTTCATCGGGATATCAGCACAGCGACACATGGAACTTCGCCATGGCGAAGCAATATAGCCATTGGGGACATTATAACCATTAGACCAATGCTCCAAATAGGTAGAAAGGAATTTATGACCAGACAACTCACCATCAAACCGTTGGGACCACGCCATAATAGACAAAACGGAGTTGATGAAGGCTTCATACCCGTTGTCGTGTTACCTATTTATCCCATCGCAGTATGCACCCAGAACACTTTTGCTAACCAAGAATTTGAGCCCGCAAACTAAGTTGATTTTGCACAATGATCATCACATTCTTTCCATCTATTTCATTACAGTGTCTGAGTTAATCTGAACTCGATCTAGTTAATCCTGAGTGCGTATGTTTGAGGAGCTCAACGTAGTTGAAGAATATGTGACAGAATTACTCCTTGACCTGATGACTGAAAGAGTCATGTCAGAGAGAGGATTATTTGTAGGTGTACAGGCTTCATCCACAAGAACAATGCAAGCATATCCATTGACTGCTCGTGTAGCCAGACCATCCCGACCATCAGATGAAAAGCGAAGCAAGCACAAGGATGATCTAGTGAATGCCAAATTGATCCTGACTATATTACCCACCTACATACCACTTCTGAGAGGCACAGTAAATCGAGATAGTATCCCCATATATTTTGAGTACACCTTGGTCACTACGAACCTCCGGAAGGGGATCCGCATAGTGCGAGCAGACCAAGACAATATTGCAGCATTGAAGTTCAACGACTTCAACCTCAGTGACAAAAAAGTCTATAACATGCTCACCCCAAATAAGTACCTGACCAGAACGAAGGGGAAGAATTCAAAGATAATCCCCCAGACGTGGACCCATAACCTCGCGCAGTCCACCCCTATTGAACGTCATGAATATCACACACTTCGGAAGACACCAGGAGGTGAATGCATGTGTCAAGCTACTGCTTTCTTTTTACCATGGGGGCTATTGGTGTCTAGACCATTGTATCACAATTGATCCGACACTGATCAATCGGATCACAGGGTTGAGTATGCAGGGACCTGATCCACAATATTTTTATCCAGGAAAAGACATGGATCGTTCTCTAGCACAGAGGATCAAGGACACCTATGGCGATGTTGAGAAGGGGACGTGAGGCTACAAGGTAACTTCTATCTAGAGTGGCGTAGTGCGCCTCACCTATCATTTGATTGCAGGGAAGTTAGTAAGAAAGAACCAACCTACCCAAATCATCGACTTTGTAGTCGACCTCGCAGGGAAGTGTGTGGAAGGCCTACAAATGAACTAGGCGAAGTACCTGGTGAATCAGTTGGAACTAGACTACAAAAAAGCACAAGATCAAGGTTATGAATTCCACTTTAGCTGGCTTTTGATCTTTATCGCATTCATCGCCTTGGAGATGCCGGAAGGTGCAACCTTCCCCAACATCGATCCATTTGAGTTGTTGGTCGTGAAGTTCAGTACGTTTTGGTATTCCAGCGATATGAACAAATAATGGAAATCAAATGATATTTTTCATACCTACTACGATCAACTGAAGAGATCCATCCAGTCTGAGCCTCACATGACTCCGAACACTCTACATTGTTTTCCTCCTTTGATGAATTTCAATGCAGATTGACATTTAATTTATATTACAACGTGCGTCAATGAACATAAGCAATAGCTTCAGTCCTACTACAAGTTGACGCAGGAGGACCTAGAGGAGATTACTAGGGAATCGTCCGCTGACCTCCTTATCCACGTCAACTGTTTCTGGATTAATCCGTAAGTGCGGAAACAAACCGATCTCCCTAGATCCACCTGGATCTAGAACAAAACAGGACATAATATATTGCTTTCCCTAGATCTAACTATTGAATTAAATTGGAAGTGAGAATAAGAGACATACCTTGTAATCGCTTCCTTAATCTTTGTTGCTCCTGCTTCACTCCAGTCCTCTCGTGCAGTCAAGATCAAAACAACACAAACCAACCAAAGTGAAAGCAAATAATATATTCAATAGCTAATCTATACATATGATCAAGGAGTTATGTAATAAAGTAAATCTAACTTTATGGGAAAGAAACATATTACTGTATCATATTAAATGTGAAAGAGAGATTACAACC
>ML784169.1:123354-175022 GCA_009831015.1 Picea engelmannii
GCATGGTGTATTGTGGTGTATTGGTGTAACTCTTATACTATTGTTCATTTCTCATTGGATATAGTTGAATGGTTTAAGTATAAGTTGAAAAAGGTTTTAAATTGTACTTGATACTGATTCACCCCCCTCTCAGTATCAACATGTTCAACCACCACTCCCCAAATTCATTAACTGTCTTTCTCAGGGTCCGGATAGGCCTGAGTCAAGTCGGAACCTGGAAATGTTATGGACTTACCCTCCTCTTGGCCATCTAGATTTGCATTGGATGCTGACGAGGATCTGGTGCAAATGGCATGAAAGACGACTGGACAACGACCAGGCGGGAGGCTATGGTGAAAAAAAGACGACTGAGAATACGTGGGTGTCAACATGCAGGAGCTGAGGTAGAAGAATGAGGATGTGTGTTAACATTAGGCTCCATGGGGAATAGAGTCCTCCCTGTGAGGCTCTAAGAACTCTTTTTGCAGTTTCAGTGCCTTACTATTGGGCTATGGATTCATGCTCAAAAACATCCTGCTGAGGAATCCAGGCTGACCCACACACTATTTTTCTTATAGACATAAAGAAAACACACCTTCCCCTGATAGAGCTTATTTATGTACAAAAACCTAAGCTAATTGATTTTTACAAAGAGTTAGGTGAAAGAAAACTTCCACCATAGCCACCCAGACTGTCTGGTAATATGATCCTTTTCTTTACTGCAGATAATCCACAAAAGGCTAAGGAAGTATGACAGAAAAATGAGGGCATGGCTTGGAACACTGACTATACCCCAAAATGATGACAAGGTGAATAAATCTGCAGGCTCCAATGCTTTTGGAAAACACATCTCCATATATAATCTCACAGGGTCATAAAATTTATAATCAGGGGAGCTCAATTGGTAAGAAGATAACTCTTGTCCTTTATTGTGGCTCACCCATCATGTGATGTTCTCAGAGTGCACAGGTGGGTGGAGAACTGATGCAGGTTGGATGATACTAGGTGATACCTGCTCAATTACAGGTTCTGGACACGAGATAAACCATCCACTAAGCTCCTCCTTTACATGCTACTCTGTGTTTTCTGCGAGTCTAGGATAGTTGATTTCCACCCGATGCTTTTCCTTAATTAATAAAGGAAAAGGATCTATAGTGTGGTCTTGGAAACCTTTCATAACACCATACTCACCTGTGAGTATTGGTGAAGTAATGAAATTTGAAAATTTTAGAAAATATGAAATGTATGACTCCATGTATATGGCCACAGGATCATGAACAATGTGACAGAATCTTGGCTGCTTTAGAAAACCAGGATGCTCCTCTGTAAAATTCTCTCTGCTTGCAAATACATGCCCTCCTTGTTCTTTTGAAACCAACTCTTGATCATCAACATTTTCCGTCTCTTCTTCATAAGAATGGTCACAAGATAAAGTTGTAGCAGGATTTAGAACATCATAACTATGATCAACCAAGAACATACAATTATCTATGCAATCAACCACTACTACATGCTCAAAATGTTCTGGAAACTAGTCATAATATTGATATACATTCCTGCCCATAGAAAAATATGCAAATTTTGAAGAACCTGATTCCAACTATGAATCATACCTACTTCCTTGTTGTTTTTCTCGATCTAATTCATATTCACTATCTTCTTGCTCAGAATCTAAAACAGATTGACAGTCTTCTTGCTCATGTACATGCAAATTTTCGAGATATGCCTGTCTATGAACCCATTTTCTAGCCCTGATGTTCTCTTTGACCTCTACAACATCTTCAAACAAATGTCTTAATGATGAATATTTCCTTTCTCTCAGGAGAAGAACAAGCTCTGGATGCTAAGCCATGACATAGTACACCATGGAAGCAGTCTCTATGGGTCTGATCTCTACAGGCATACTATGATAAACACTTTAAAAACTCCTGTTGAAGAAAACCAAGGCTTCCTATTTCCCTCTCCTCAAGGCATTAAAATCATCCCAATACTGATCAAGGGACTTGTTCTCACCCCACCACTTTAAAAAATCATGGCATAGCTCGGTCCATGAACCAATAGAACCGGCCTCCAAACATCTAAACCACACAACAACATCTCTAGATAGGTAATGTGAGAACATCCTCATGGTAACATCATCATGAACTATCTCAAACTGATCAATAAACTTCTCAAAGGCCCCCAAGTGCCTCTCAACTGTAACATGATCCTCCCTAGAAAATTGAGGAAGATACTCAAAGGAATAAGGAGGGTAGGGATGCAGGTGATGTGGTAGCCTTAGAGGCATAAACATACTATCTCTAATCTTAGCTTGAAAACTTTTGGGCTGAATATGGGATTCAACAAGAGGATGGGGGGGTTCATTGGAAACAATGGGGGGTAATGAGATCTGAGAAGGATGTGAATCACTTTCAACCTCCTCAAGGCTAATAGGGTGATCAATTTTGAGAGATGTAATACAGATCTCACTTTTATGAATAGGTTGAGGTGAAGACACAGGATCGACATCTACAACACAAGAAGAGGGCATGTCTTCTTCTTCAAAGGATGGATGAATGAAGGAAGTCTTATTGTCATCTAAATATACAAAGAAGAGGATAATCCTATTTATATGTGAAGGGAAAGAGAGAAATGAGTTGATAAAGAAGAACAAGACTTCATGAAGAAAACTCATAAACTGATACCTGGTCTTTCCCTTCGGTATGGTCATTTTTCTGTCAACGAGATCCTCCCGAGTGGAGTCTTTGATGGTGGAGTTGCTAAGTGAAAGATGCAATCTTTAATGGTTCCTATATCTAATGCAACTTTAGAATCATAAGCTCTGTGTTGTTCTTCTAGGGAAGATATCTTCACTTTCGTCCCCAACAACGGTGCCAGAAATGTTAGCACTAGAAGTCACTCTTCAATTGTAGAGACAGTAAGCCCAATACCCATTAGTTTGTATGTCACAAATAATTTTAAGGAGGTCAAATGGGTGCAAACTCAAGATGATATCTCTTTAACTCAGAAAAATGGATTGGTATGCACATCAAGGTGAGGTCTTAATTAACTTCAGTCAGTAAGTTGGAGTAAGGGTGAGTAGAGGGAAGACTTTGGTGAGGAGAGTGTAGAGGTATGTCGTAGACATCAGGTCTTCCAGCAGCCTAAGGAGGAAAATATTCAAATACAGGATCCTCTTGTATTCAACACTTCAGGAAACTGAAGAACGTAAATAATAACACTGCAACCAAATATACATTACAATACAATAAAAAAAATCCATGTGATTCCTTCAATCATGGGCACTTCAGTATCAGAGGCAAATAGGATGAAAAAGAAGTTAATTTTCATTAAACAAGAAGTCTCAGATAAAAATACATAACGAAAGAACCAAAGTTATTCCTCAAAAGTTTACAATACGATAGCCTAGATAAACCATACACCATGCCAAAATATCCCAATGACTCCATGATAAAACCTTTGATTTGTGAAACCGTGAATCCTTGGATCTGGTGCCACGCGTCCCTCTGAATTGGATGGCTCCTGCTAATTTTCGGGTTTCGGGAGGTACCTGTAGATGAGCTGACTTGCTGACTATCCTTTTGAGATTTCTATTTATGGGGTAAATGATGTTCAACCACTGCTCCCCAACTTCATTAATTGTCTCTCTCAGGGTTTGGATAGGCTTGATTCAACTCAGCACTTGGAAACGTGACGGCCTTACCCTGCTCTTGGCCATCTAGATCTGCGTTGGATAATGACAAGGATCTGGTGCAAACGGCATGAAAGATGACTGGACGGCAACCAGGTGGGAGGCTATGGTTACAAAATGACAACTGAGAATACGCGGGCATCAACATGTAGGAGCTAAGGTAGAAGAACGAGGACATGTGTTAACAGGAAGGAAACTCCACCCAATTGTATAATTTTTTCTCTAGATCTCAACAACAATTCACTCCCGAGCTAGGGATAGGAATCCACAAGAGAAGAGTTCCTCTCACAGTCCACTCAAAACTAATTATCACACAACCCATTGGTATTCTCCTACAACTATCCTGAATTTCTTCCAATTCTCTTCCTATTAACCTTCCCAACACAAGGAATATACCCCTTCACTGCTCTTAGTCCATCATGCATCACATTCATTTACTAGGGTCTCTCTAGCTCAGATAACTAGGAATATCTCTACTTAGAACTCAATGGAACTCACTACCAGGAAAAATACTAGCAACCAACAACAAACATTTGTTATTATAGTGCAACTCACTTAGGAGTTCACTCTTCATGCCTGAAAACCTAGCTCTCTAATTTATAGCTCCAAAATTATCCAAAAATGATCCAACATGCTCCAAAATTTTCCCAACCTTCTTTCTCTATCTCCGGTGCTATTTTTTCTTGCTATCTCCTTAATGTTCATGCCAAAACTGAATGTGAAAATCTCCTAATTCCCCCATACAAATTTCCTCTAATTTGTCAAGATAGTTGATTGTTAACTTTGCCCAATGTTGATTATGATTCAACCCTATGCTTCCAATAACTATGGGATGTGAATCTCTCACCCACCCTCTTGCATGAGTTTAATGATTGGGTTCTCATACACGCAAACAAAAACAGAAGGCTTCCCCAAATGATACTAAAATTAAAAAATATACATTGAATCCATACCCATTATTGATTCCCCCCCTTGGACCCTCTTAGGCACTCTCTTATCTTGTTGATTAATGATCCCTCATATGTTTCCATATTCCCAGCATCCTGCATCACATTACTTTTATTAAATATAGAAAATACATTTCACATATCACACTGCTTGGCCATATCCACATTCATATATACATTATGAATTAATTAAAATAGGAATTATAGTGGGGACGTTATAGTCCCCCTCCACTAAAATTGTGCACCATCCTTAGTGCACAAATCCATGCAAAAATACATATACAAATTTACATCACAATACTTGGAAGAAAACAAATCTGCAATTTTACTGTCCAAAAACAATCTCAACCATAATCTCTCGTTCTTCTCAACTTGTTGACCCAAGCAATGTGCCCCCTTCACTGCATTTAGTCTGTCATGTTGCACCATTCTTTTATCGGTGCTATCAACATAGGTGACCAAAAATTTTGAGATGGTGTTCCAGAACTATAACTGCCCAAAAATATAGTTTTTCATTCTTAGCTTCTGTTTTCTTCCAAATTGACAAAAAATTGGGGGTATTCCTCCTGAAAAAGTTTCTACATGCTCCCATGTTTATTATTCAATACCATAGAATGTTTATTGAACCTTTACCAACCCTATCGATTTGTTTTGGAGCACTTTGAATTTTTGGTCCAGGATGCATACTGGTTCCACTTGGAAATCCCCTTTGTTTTCCACCTACATCACAGTCCAATCAAATATGTGGTTAGGGTTAGGAACATATTTAGTTAATAATGATAAATGAAATACATTATGCACTCTCATGGATGAAGGAAATGCTATCATGTATGAAATTATCCTTATATTTTCTAATATTTCAAAAGGCCCATAATATATTGCTACCAACTTTGGGCAGCAACCCAATCCTATCAAACTTCTTTTCTCTTTCACTTTCATAAATATATGTTCACCACTTTAAAATATCTAAAAAAAAAATTAGTGTATGCATAAATTTTCTTCTTGTCCCGGGAAGCCTTCAAATTCTATCTAATCTTTGTCGTCTTCTCTTTCATTTCTTTTTGAAAATCTAGTCCAATCACAACCCTTTCTGCTGGTTTATCCCATCTCACTGGCGTGTTACATTTCCTTCCACAAAATCTTCAAATGGACTTAATTTTAATGAGGCTTGATACCAATTATTATAATCAATCTCCACTAAGTGGATATAGTCTTCCCATTTTGATGGTTGGTCCATCACATACATCCTTAACATGTCTTCAATTATCCTTTTGGTCCTATCTATTTACCCATATGAATCTGGGTGATATGTTGTACTAACATTAAGATTTGTCCCAAATCATTTGAACAAACCTTGCCAGAATTTGGATGTAAACTTGGAATATCCGTCTGAAACTATTGCCTTAGGCACTCCATGTATCCTTGCAACTTCCTTCATGTAAATATCTGCAATATTTGTTGCCTTGTGTGTTGTCTTCACATAAATAAAACATGTTTCCTTAGTCAATTTGTCCACCACCACCAGGATGGAATCATGTTGCTTCACTGTTCTGGGAATCTTTGTAACAAAATCTATTGTGACCACTACCCACTTCCATTCTAGAATGGAAAATGGTTGTAGAATCCCTGTTGGATGTCTAAGCTCTATCTTTACCTTATGGAACTCTAGACACTGGGCTATGTTAACCACTTCTTTCTTCATTCACGATCAAATGTATTGTCTCTTTATAGTTGTAATGGATTTTATGAAATCAATACATATCCTTTAGGTTCCATCTTTCTTCTTCATGAAAATAACTGGACCTCCCGAAGGTGACACACTTGGGTGTATATAACCCTTCCTTAAAATCTCTTCAAGTTTCATCTGTAACTATTTCAACTCCATTGTGCCCATTCTGTAGGGGTTCTTGGAAACCGGGGTAGCTCGTGGCACCAAATCAATAGAGAAATAAATTTCCCTCTTTGGTGGAAATCCTAAAATTTCCACAAAAACATCAAAATATTTTAAGACTGGATGGAATTCAAATAATTTCCACTTTATCTCTAGCTTCCTCTTCCATATGGGATGCAAAAATTTGACATCCCTGCCTGAAACTCGTTTTTAGATGCATGGATGAAATTTCTCTAAAAATTACATCTCTTGGAATGCCTTAAATATTTCCTTGCTTCCCTCCCTCATCAAGACAAATTATTGTCTTGTTTTAATAGTCTAGGACAACATGATGTTTTTCCAACCAATCCATGCCAATTAGACAATCATATGAACCTAGAGGTATGATTTTTATATCTACATTTGTGTAGAATCCATTCATGTCTATTGGACAATATTTAACCAACTCATTGATCTTTCTCTCAACCCCTATGGCTAACTGAACTAACCAATATTTCTTATGCTTACTCCTTTGCAAGTCAATTATTTCATAAAATTTAGATTTATGTAACTATGGCTATCTCCAAAATCAATTAAATTTTTTATGGGATGGTTATCGATATCACCTTCCACTTCAATGATGGGGATTGATATTCTACCTACTTGTTATCCAAGGGTGCATAAATCCTTGGCATGCTTCCTCCCATTTTTCCATTGTTTCAACTTCCTGAGTTTTGTGGACAATCCTCATTATTTCTCCTTTATGAGGGTAGTCCCTATATAAGTGATTTCCCTCACATCCCTAACATTGTATAGGCTATTTCCTTGGTCATTTAACAAATGATTTGACTGTCTTGTGCTCATTTTGGGTTGAATGACCTTGTTGATTTTCTTTGGAATTGTTCTTGAAAAAGGGTGGCTTAAAACCCTTTTTTCCTTTCTCTTTATTACCCTTCATCTTGTCATTACAAGTCTTTTGGAAGACTAGCCTCCCTCTGCTATGATCATAAAGATTATTTTCTCTCATTATAGTCTCCTCCAAAGTTTTAGGGTTATCATATTGTATTTTTTCATTGTATAAGGAGGGAAACCCACTAAGAAACCTTTGGATTTTGACTTTCACATATTTTATGAACTCCACCTACTTTAGTAACTCAAAGAACCTCTTCTCATATTAATCCATTGTCATGCTTCCCAACTTGAGTTCAAATAACTCTTTCATCCTCCTCTCGGAGTAATGCTCAAACTAATATTTCTCTTGGAAATATCCTTTGAATTTCCTCCATGAGACCTTCCTCTCATCAAGATGTTTTGCTTATTTATGTTGGTCCCACCACATGGCTTCCTTTCCTCTCAAGTGGTAGGTTGAAATTATTGTTTCTACCCTTGAGGGGTAATAATGCAGCTGGAAATATTTCTTCATTTCCAATAGTAAGACCTTAGCCTCTTCTCCTTTCCTATGCTCACCATTGAAAGTAGTTTGCTTAATTTTCTAGAGTTGACCTTGCAAGACATATTGCTCAGGCCTTCTCCTCTATATCTTGACAAGAGACACACTTGGGATGATGTCTAGCCATGAAATGGCATACGATATCCTAGTGTATTCCTATAGAGAATGATGGTTCTTTCTCCCGCTCCTTGACTTCCTATCATTCCCATGCTCATCCCCTCTACTATATGATTTGGATTTTGTCACATGTCTATCACTAGATTCTTGATTTGTGTAAGAGTCCTTATTGGCTTTCTTCTACAACATGTTCAAGATTTGTAGTATCTCTTCCTGATCTTTCATAATATTTTGATTATCAGCCCTATAGTTATACACTTGTCTCTATAAGATCCCCATAATTACAATCCCCTTCCTATCTCTTCTTCCATTAGACTATGTCTCAACATTCCCCATCCTAACCTGAAAACCTATGAATTCCTCTTCATGACTATAGGACCCTTGGGTATATTCCATTTTTGTGGTTTATTGGCGCAAAATTGGAGACTGGGGTTCTCGAAGGTTACCAACAAAGGTAACACTATATTCTAGTAGCGATGACATATTCAACCTTCTGCATGGGAAGGAGGTATCATTCGAAGTGTTGTCAAGACTTGTGTGTAATAAAGTGAGTTAATGAGGACACACCATTAGATATAGTGTAATACAAGGTAGATTCATACTTAAATGTAAAATATCATATCATTGTAAGTCTAAACTAGGTTATGCATCCGATAATCCATGTTGTGCAACATAAAGATAAGTGCATACATCACAAAATATTTTAAAATGGTATCACAACTAGAAACTACACAAAATAGGACGGATTGCACGGTAGAGATATCATGCATTCATCCATATCGTAAATTTTTTTTGGATGCCCGAATAATCCATTATGTATTATCATACCATAGACTAGCGTACATGGAGTATTTCTTCCATATCAATACTTATACAACAAAACTAATGAAAAAATAAGAACAAGAATCGAGCAACAATAGTCTAACAACTCTCAATAATAGTACCAGATCTCATAATGAGTTCATCAACTCAAAAATTAGGTAACAACAGAAACAATAACATCTAATCAATAACAATAGCCAGAATCAACCATTATCCCTTTCCCAATACATTTTCCCCAATTTGTATCATTCCCTTGGATGTTTCTTGATTCCTCTTCTATGGTTTATTGATTATGTTTATGTTGCTTTCCTACTTTGCATTTTATTGCACTCGAATCTTTTATACATTTACGCTTCCTCCTCCAGATGGCATCTGATCTGTATTCACTATTGGCATGTTGAAAGTTAGCTTTCCACCATTTAGATTTCTCACTGATGTGCTATCTATTCTGCAAGAATTTAATATTTTCGCAAAACTAAGCAGTCTTCAAAACGGAGGGCCCAATAGGCCCCGACCACAATCTTTGACTCATCACGAGCCAAATTTTTATCGCATTCCCCTCGCATTCTAAAAATGGAGGGCCTAAATATGACACAATGGAAAGTACCTATGCATGAAACTGATCATAGTGTGTGACCTGATCCTACCATTTTCTTTTCCAAAATCGAGGTGCCTGCAACAAATTCCTACATGGTGTTAACATCAGGCACCTCAAGCTTGGTAGCTTGGTACTTAGGCTTGGTAGCTTGGCACTTAGCTTGGATGGTAGGCTTGAATTGTTGAAGTGTTGTCTCCATATCTTGATTAGTATCATCCATTGCATATAACATGTGATCCATAACTTTTATCTCAAAAAACTTATCTGCTTGCTTAAAAGGGTCAACAATGGCATGGGCTTATGCACGCATTTGTTGAAGCCTAGTGCACAACTCTTCAACAAGATTACTACATTGGTCCAACAATCCAACCCATTCTATGACCATTTCGAAGAGTCAATGGCATTCCTTAGTCCGGGCATGAAGTGAGGACTTTATAGTGATTCCCTCCTCGACTACATGGGTAAGCTTCTGGAGAAGATATTTGGGTCGCTCATTTTCCTTTAACTTGAAAAAGGCTACCTCCTATTGCAGGGTATCTTTCTTGGATTCCAACTGGGACCATGTGCCAAAAATGAGGTCAAATATGTCAGATGGTGCATCCAAAGTGATATCTTCTAGTAGCTTAAGAATGACCTGGTGGAAAGAATTTTATACTTGAGAAAACCTATCAGTGACAGCTACAATGGTGGATTCAACATATACCCACAATTCCTTCTCAATTTCTTTGGATGCAGTGGCTTCATTGACAACCTCTCGCAAATATTTCATTTTTTTGTGTGATGTCTTGATTGGTATGCTCAACGATTGTGATTCTTTACTCCATCTAGTCGGTGGAATCCCAGATAAGTTGTAGAATCTATGGTGTAGCCCGTGTGGAAAATTCTTCACTGATGGAAATGGAATCCAAAGGCATTCGCGAAGAAGGTGGCTAACCGCTTGTGGTATAATGCTTAGAAAATATGGGGCTACTAGAACCATATTGAGTAGGTGAATGATTTCTAAGGCTTCGCACAATCATGTTTGTAACCTTTGGTGGAAGTGTTGCAAGAACCTCTCACTACTACATATGGGAGGAAAAACTAACGATGTACTTCGACAATACTAATGAAATCAGTCGTACTGTCGGATTTTAATTGCATTTTTGTATTTATTTTTTTTAAATCCCCAACATTAGTCGACTATTTGGCGAACAAAAAATTTATCATCGAATATTCGACAGTTGGCCATATCAATGATCATTGAATATTCGACAGTTGGCCATATCAATGATCATTGAATATTCGACAATTGACTAGGTCAATGACCTATGTACCAACATTTGACAAAGTCAACATTTTTGTTTGTTAAGAAACGTCTTTGCGGTCAACATTCGTCGGATGTCCAACAAAAATGTGATATATAATTATAAAATTTTGAAATATTAAAGACTTTTGATGTTGTTACTATACTAGCTACGATTTGCAGAGGTTATGAGGGACATTTTTAGGTCATAATACAAAATTTTAATTCAATTTTGTCAATTTCATTACAAATAGTTAAATTATTCATGTTGCTTTTGAAGATAATCATCACTGAAAGTTTGGTAAGAAAAAATGTCACATAGCATTCCTCCAAGAGGACAAGGCTGAGACATGAGATTTGCATTGGTCAAGGCTTTGGGCATTCGAAAATGTTAATTCCCTTGTAAAAAACACATGGGATATAATAGAAGGATAATTTTAATAAAAACAACTCAAAAACAATATAGAGAGTATGGACACCTTGAAGGCATGCATGAATATCATCCCTTGGTAAGTTAACCATTATATGTCTTTATATTTCAGATTGTTTTTGTAAATGCTTATATGTTAAATGTAGAAGAAAAATAATGTATTATTTTTTCTTTATCGATATATTCTACGTACATAAAAAATTGAGAGTAAGTTAAGAGCAGAAGAAGTAGACATAAGATGTAGATTTTAATTAGGGTTTAGGGTATGGTTTAGTGGTTAAGGGGTTTAAGGTTTGAGGGTATAGGGTGTAAGGGGTTAGCGGTTTAAGGGCTAATAAGGCCATATTAGGGCTTAGTGGTTAATGGGTTAGGGGTTAATAGGTTAGGGTTTAATATAGGTTAAGGGGGTTTAGGTCCTAAGGGATTTAGAGGTTAATGGGGTTTTAGGAAGTAGGGGTTAGAGGTTTAGGGATAGTGATTAAGGGCTTAGGTTGGGTTAGGGGTTAATATTTTAGAGGCTTAGGGGGTAAGGGGTTATCAGTTAAGAGTTTAGCGTTGAAGTTTTTAGGAGTTAGGTATTAACGGAATAGGGGTTAGGGGTTAGGGGTTTAAGGGCTTAAGGGGAATCGGGTTAATGTGTTAAGGATTAGGGGGACAATTTTTGAGGGGTTAGGGGCTAGGGATTAAATGGTTAGGGGTTAAAAATATTCAGGACTCAATGGATTGATGCATTATAAGAGACATCCAAATAATTAGGTGGAATCCACAAATGTTCTTCCAAGTCCAAAGTAGACTTGGTAGGATTATACAAAATAAGTTCCTCCATTGAACCACCTTGAGAAATTTTCATAATCCAATATAAGAATCAAAATTTACTAACCAAGGATGTCCTAGGATAAGAGGGTATCCACCAAGTCTTGTTGTAGTATGAAACACCATAAAATATATAGTGTATTCCCATGAATCAATGGATAAAATAACATCTTCCAAAATTCCCTCTAGCTAAACAATTGACCTATCAACTATTTGGAGCATTGTGTGGGTTTACTAGAACCGAATTTGGAGGTGTAGACTATACATGACTTCATTAGTCATTACATTAATGGATACTCCCAAATAAATCGAGGTATGTGGAATTAGGGTCTTTCTAATATGAGCATCCACCACATGACTACCTAGGCCGAAATATTGAGAATTACAACTTCCCTAGCATAATATCAACAAGTCATATACCAAGAGGTGTACTCATTAGAATAAAAATAAAAATAAATTCAACTATCTATGGAAGGGGAGTGATGAATATCTAGGGTCACATTTGGTTCATTGGAAATCAGTGTCAATACCTAAGGAAAAAGGTGGATGGGGATTAAAAGATATATGCATTTTTGGGAAGGCCTTGATTGCAAGATCATTTTAGGTCTTCTTGACTCAAGACAATATGTGGAAGATGATTTTGGTAGATAAATATATATATCCTTGCACAATTATAGATTGGATACGTAGGTGCCAACAAATTATCCATGAAATTTCAAATCATTGTAAGGATTTAACACTTGATTTTCCTATAATTGATGAGTACCTAGCCTGGAAGGTAGGCTCAAGCTTACAGGTCATAATTGGCATGGATGAAATAGTTGGTTATGGGGGGAATTTTTTCCTCCCAGAGGCACTTGTTACATAGTTCAGGGTGACAGGTAGTTACACTCTAAATAGAGTTGGTGATTCTAACCAATTGAAAATCTAGAGACAGGGGTGGCTAAATGCTCATGATTTGAGTATTGAGGTAGTGTGGCACCAACACTGGAATTTATTTACTTATGAATTGTGAAAAGTGCACATTTGCTTATCTGATTATAAATACAAATTGCATGGAATTTCAATGCCTCAAAAGGACAATATTTGGACAAGTTGGGGTATCTAGATATGAATAATTTGAACCCTACAGATGGGAAATAGTGGTCTAAGAAATTGTGGAAAAAAAAGTGGCCATTGAAAGGTATTTTAATTTTTTTGGCTAGTACTGAAAGAAAGGGTTTTGACATGGGATATATTACAATAGAGGAATAAATTTGGTCCTTGAATCTATTCACTGTGCAAGTGGAATGAGGAAACTAATGTCCATCTTTTCTTGGAGTTCCCCTTCATACGACAAGTATTGTAGGAGATAGAAATTCATATATATATATATATATATATTGACCATTTATGGGATGGTCATTCGATGGTGGAATTTTTTCGTGGATTTTTTAGTAGGAGCACAGTAAATTCCTTTAGAGTCATGCCCATTTTGGTCACTTGAGGGGTATATTTGGATCATAATACAAGCATTTTTTAAGATAAGCTATGTCCATCCCTCAAGGTCTCTCAACATGTTCTACCTTTGTTTTGATTGTATAAGCCCACTATGACTTTAAATAATGCATGTCGATTGGAATAGGTTCACATAAACAAGGAGGTTCCTTGGGGTTTATTTGATGGAGTTTGTCAAGGGCTAGCACACACTTGTGGGATAGGTTTTGTTCTATACCTATCAGACTCCCATTTCCTAATAGGAAAATCCAATTTGGGTCAAGGTTCTAATAATCACAGTGAGTTCAGTTTTTTATATGTGCTCCTCAAATGTGAAGTGGATAGAAATATTTATGTTTTGCAGGTATTAGGGGATTCAAAGCCAACCATAAAATGGATAAATGATAGGATTCAGGTGACTAGCATGGGTCTGCTTCAAATTTCTAATTAGCTGAAAATAATAGTTGAATATTTTAAACATATCGATTTCACTTATGTGTTCAAAGAACTAAATTATGTTGTTAATTCTATGTCAAAATATTCTTTGATACTTGATGTCAACGAGTTTGTTTTAGAATAATCATATGAAGTACAATCACTTTCTAAAAGTGACTTTCATTTCTTGGACATGTAGTTGATTTCTCTAGGGATCAGTAATGTTAAAAGTGAATGTAATTTTTGGATAGGTTGCCAGGAAATGTTGGCCTTTGTTTTTTAGTTTTAGTTAGGACTTTGATAGTCCTATGTTAGGTTCCAACACTTCTTGTTCTTCTATAGTGTGGTGTATAACACCCAGTGCTTAAGGATTGTACTTTGATTTTCATTGAAATAGTACATTTCTTTTCGTGGAAAAAATAAATAATATCAACAAGTTTTCCTATCGCATGGATGGTCTCTAGGTCCTATTTATTTGTAACCAAATTTTTGAGGCATAATTCTCAAATGAAATTGTTTTAAATAGGAACATCCTTGATGGTTTGGAATAATGGAATTTTAATGCATATATTTTCCAATTCCTCTATAATATCAAATGTAGGTTGAAGTTTGGTTTTAATTTGAGTTAGTCATTTTTGAAAAGTTGGACACTCAACAATGGCCTCAAAAGAAGGATTTTCCAACTTCATTTGATCCTTAACAAGAGGTGATCCTTGTGTTGGATCAACCTATTTTAGATCAGTAAGCATGTGTGGTTTCTTAGTTTCTATAACCTTTCCACATTGAAGATATGTTGGTTGGAAATAAAGAGATAAAAGGAAATAAGTGGGGAAATCTCCCACTTCATTATTGTAAATAGATTGAGTTGCTTTTTTATTGGGATTAAGTCTTGGTTATGTAGGTAATTGTGGTGGTCTCAGAGATGATTGATTACTATTTTTCTATGGATAAGGAAAACAAGATCATTGTTGTTCAGGTGGAAAAATCTAAAGTGGCCTGATGGGTTGTTTCTAAGTTGGACATTAAGAACCCTAGAATGGGGTTGTGGAGCCATAAGACATAGGATATGAAAATGGGAATTATTTTGTAAAATTTTCTTTTCAAGGTTGTCTTGTGCCAATAAATTATGTAGGATACTATTTTGAGGGTGCAAATTACTTGTTCCAAGACTAATTGAAATACCAAAGGTCATATTTCATACCTAGAAATTGGGGTCATGGTTGTTCTGGTCAGCACCTTGATGTGTCACTTTTAGGCCTTCCAGTTAAGGAAAACTACATGTGTCATGATTCTTAGCACAAATGCTATAAAATTTCACAACATCATGTGGACATTCATGTTGAGCATGTTTCTTTGTGTATTTTGGGAAAAAAATTGCTAAGGATTTGTCCATGTACTCATTATTCTTTTTTAATTGAAGAGTATCTACCTTCATAGATAATGAAATCAATATGTTTATTTTCATGTCCTGTATCAAGTTCCTAATTTATTCCTTAGTAATTCTCGTTGTAATCTTTCATGGTGATGGCTTAATTGCTCTGGTCCCTAGAATCATTCTTGAAAAGTTCCCATATTTCATCACAGGAGAATTGGTAAATTTCATGAGTAGCAATCAAATTTTATTCTTACATCCATTTTTCACATACCCCTCCCAAAAACACCATTTTTAATGATTCTTCATCTAACTAACATTGGTAGCTTGTTTATTTGTGAATTGAAATCTTTTAACATAATATTTCAATGATTCATCAACACAATGAATCACTCCTAAAATGTCATCCTATGTTCCTCTTTCTTTACAATAGCCATGGTATTTATTAGAAAATGTCTCCTTAATTTAATCCAAAGTATGGATACTTCATCCTTCCATACCCATAAATCAATTCAATGCCGCATCTTTCAACATTAAGCGAAAAATGCATATCTTTTGAGTATTAATTTTATATTCATGTGTTTGACATAGTAATTAAAATTAAAACAGAAAGGTGTTTGGATCTTCTGTGGGAAGTCCATAGAAGTGTGGAGGAATTGCTGGATTAATATTTTTCATCTTGGCACCCTTACTAGATTTCCTAATAGGGAATTCATATTCCTCCTCCACTTTTTCATTTCCACATCTATTTTCCATCCCAAATAAATTCCCAAATGCCCCAATGGAAGTAGAGGACTCGTATTTTTCATACTTAACTTATGGTTCATTTTTTAGAATAAATATTTCCACCTTAATTATTATCTCAATAAAAAAATCAGCAACGATTTGGGTTGAAACAAAAGCTCCAACCCCTTGTACACTACTCTCTCTTCTTGTCCTATGGTAGAAGGAATATTAGGAACAAATCTTCCAAACTTGGCCTTTTACATATTCATGCTTCATCATTGAAGTAGTCAAAAACACCATGCAATGAAAGAACAAAATTAGATATCTAGTTCCAATGTTGCATATTCAACAATAGATTCTCAATCCCAAAATAATGAAAAGCCTCTAAGATTTGGCATTTTCCATAGTAACAACACCAAAAAGTGTTTGGTTCCAAAAATGATTAAGATTAGTGAACCTAAGATCAACCAAAACCTACTTTAATGCATCAACTTGAGAATGTGGAATTTTAAAAGATGCTTGGACTATATATGCAATCTGAATACTTTTGATTATTGGGTTATTAGAATGTTAACAATTGATTTGGGAGTTTTTCTAAATTAAATATATTATATTCCAATTTGAAGCACAAGAAGGATGTAAATCAAGAATTGTTAGGGTCCTAACCTACCTAACCCCTCAAGTGGGTAGAATAATATATTTCCATATAATAAAGGTCAATATTAATAAGGCCTAGTAATAAGGAGGAATAAGTCAATTGTAAGAAGACCTAATAGAAGCTTCTGCTTCTAGAAGGATCTTCCTCTAGATTGTTCTTTGGGATAGATAGATTTAGTATAAATAAGAATAGAGGGTATGAGAAGCTTGTCTTGGAAATTATTGTAATAAAGCTCTGCTCTACTGGAGGTTTCCCCCTCGAAGAGGCAAGTGAACATTGTTTCCTATTAATAAAGGTATAGTTCTGGTGTTGTGGTTCCATATAAATTGTAGTTTTGTCATTATCTTTGCAATATTTCAGTATTATGTTGTTATCTTAGTGATATTCTCTGCATTATTTCTTTATTCTGCTAATATAACAAATCGGGTACCTTACAAGTGGTATGATAGCACTTTCCTTTGCAGAAAATTGTGGGTTAATTTGTTTCATGGTAGAGACGTATTCCAACGTCTTAAAGCTATAGAGATCTGTCATTATGTGCATAAACCTGCGGTCGGGGAGTCATACACGCATGAAATAAAAGTTGTACTTAAGCGCACATTTTTTGCCCACCCTTGTAACCCCTATTGGTACCCCTTCGAGTGGTAGCACATCAGAAATCACCTATATATGGATCAACCTAGATATCCTGAATCCCTCTATAGATAAATTGATTGGTCTCCTGACTTCTATAGTTCCACCAAGAAAAACACTCGGGAAGATACTCTCTAGTACCTAGGTAGTCGGGTAGTACGACTAAGGGCCTGGTCTAGCCTCCTTAGTTGGTTCCTGGAGATATTGGGTCGAGTACTACTGTTGGACCTCGCACATATATCAGATAGTTATATCACAGGGAAAACCCTTGACTGTAGAACCCTTGAATACCCTAACCCTTGGGACGGAAACAAAAATAGAACATACAAGATCTATTTCCGCACAATTATGCCTCTTGCATTTGGGTTGTGAAATTACTACACATTTTTTCCTAATAAGCATTTGGGCATTTCGTCACTGGAGTATTCTTCAGGCTACAATATAACTCCGCAAGAGTAAAAAAAAAAAACAAGTATAGTGGTCCTGCCATCATACTTATTTGGGACCTACCCCATTGGATTCCCTTTTTATCCCCGGTCGCTCTCATACCCTTCATTTTTAATCCTTTTGTTTCAGTGGACCCGACCCCTTCCCAGTTTCCCTATTTTTCCACCTATTCCATTTTATTTCCCTTCTCGCATTGATCATCATGGTACCTATCACTTATAAGTTCTTTTTTGTGGTCCCACCCACCCATTTTTCCTTCCCCGCACTTCCCCTCTCCAAATGGACACCACTCGTAACCAAGACCTCCAAGATTCCCTCAATCAATCCCATGCCTCCATCGAAAATATGACATCTGAGATTGGCTCTACCAATTCCCACATTGCAAAAGCATAACACAAATTTGACACCATGGAAGCCAACTTCACAACCCAATTTACCTCCCTCCAGTATGTTGTCAATCAATTGTTGAACTTCCCTACGGGTCCTTCCTCATCAGACCAACTTGATGTTGTTGATTCCTCTCAGTCTCTTCATTTTCACTCCAACTCCTTTCATCGTGAAAA
This sequence comes from Picea engelmannii, assembly GCA_009831015.1. Taxonomy (NCBI): domain Eukaryota; kingdom Viridiplantae; phylum Streptophyta; class Pinopsida; order Pinales; family Pinaceae; genus Picea; species Picea engelmannii. The sequence goes on from ML784169.1 coordinate 141,664, forward strand.
TTGTCTTCCCCGTGTAGAGGTCAATAAATTTGATGGCTTCAATCCTACAAGTTGGGTCACTCAAATGGAGCATTATTTTTGTCTACATGGTATTACTGACGAGTTGGCCAAACTTCGCTAAGTTTTCCTCTATATAGATCCTGAATGCTGGAAATGAAGGTAATGGCGTAAAAATTCACGTCATGAGTATATTTATTGGACCCAGTTTGTTTCAGATCTTTATGCCCGCTCTGGTATTGATACCCATTATCTCATTCGTTTGACCAAATTTAAACAACCAGACACAGTGGAAGAATTTACCACTTCTTTTGAGCATTTGGCCTTTCGGACAGAGGGCATGTCAGATGCGTTCTTATGTGAATACTTTATCAATGGCCTCAAGGATGAAATCAAATCCCAGGTTCTCATGGCTCGGCCTTAGACTTGGTTGGATGATACTACACATTCTAAAGAGGCCCAACAATTTGTTTTTTCCCAGAGCAAAAAACTCTCTTTTGTTCCTTGCCCTCGACCTACTAATTCTAAGGCCCCTCACACTCCCCTCAAGGTCCAGAAATTAACTAGGGCTAAAATGGTTGAATGCCAATTGAAGGGTCTTTGCTATAATTGTGATGAAAAATATTTTTCAGGACACAAGTGTAAGGAACAAAAACCTTTTACGGCCATTTCCAAAGATGTTTCTAAAGAAGATGTGACAGTTCCACTTATTGAAGATCCCTCCCTTCGCAATGCTACCTCAAATCCCACTAACTCACCTGAAGTTGAACCACTCATTTCCTTGCATTCTCTCACTAGATTCTCTACTTCCCAAACTCTCAAGCTCATTGGCTATATTAAGAATAGGAAGGTCATCATCCCAGTTGACAGTGGTAGCACCCACAATTTTATTCATCGCCGCATTGTCCACGAAACCAATTTCTGTATTCGCGTGGTCAGTAATTTTCAAATCATGATAGCCAATGGTGGGTCCATGAAATGTGGTGGGCATTGTGAAAATGTATGTCTTCAAATTGGACATTACCACCTGAAATATCATATGTTTTCCATCGAAATGGGTGGGTGTGACATTGTGCTAGGTGATGAACGGTTACACACTTTGGGTCCCATTATTATGTATTTTAAGGAATTAACCATGCAATTCCAATAGAAGGGACAAAGGTATCACTTCCAAGGTCTCAAAGATGGTTCTCCTGAGATCATCAGTTCCCATCGCATGGAAAAAATCCTCAAGAAAGTCCACTCTGATATTATTTCTCAACTCCATTCTATTCATGCAGTTGAGACACCCTATGTGCTTCTTGACCTCTAAGCTATTCTCTCCTAATACCAAGATGTTTTTTCCACTCCTCAGGGACTTCCACTTTCTCGTAGTTTTCATGATCATTCCATACCCCTTGTTCCTAGCAGTGTTCCTCCCAATGTTCACCCTTATTATCATCTCGTTTCCCAAAAGTATGAAATTGAGAAAATCGTGCAGGAATTGATCCAAGTGGGTGTTATCTTCCCTAGTACCATCCCTTATTCTTCTCCTATGGTCATGGTACTTAAAAAATAAGGTACTTGTCACATGTGTCTTGACTTCCATGCCCTCAATAAACTAACCATCAAAGACAAGTTTCCCATTCTTGTCATTGATGATCTCTTGGATGATTTGAGTGGTGCTGAGTATTTCACCAAACTTGATCTACATTCTGGCTACCACTAGATCTGCATGCAAGAAGCTGACATCGCCAAGACTAATTTTCAAACTCATGAGGGTCACTATGAGTTCTTGGTCATGCCCTTTGGCCTGTGTAATTCCCCCTCCACCTTCCAAATCATCATGAATCATGTCTTTCGTCCTTTTCTCCATCATTGTGTCCTACTTTTCTTTGATCATATTCTCATCTACAATAAAACTTGACAATCCCATCTTTCCCATGTGGATCAAGTTCTTCATTTACTCTTTCAGCATCAACTTTTCCTCAAACACTCTAAATGTTCCTTTGGCACCTCGAAAGTTGAGTACTTGGGTCATATTGTTGGCAAGGCTCGTGTCCAGGTGGAACCTAAGAAGATTGAAGCCATGCAATATTGGCCTCGCCCCAATACTATCAAAATATTGTGTGGTTTTGTGGGTTTAACATGGTATTATCACAAGTTTTTTCAAAATTATGGAAAGATTGTGGTGCCTCTCACTGCTCTACTTAAAAAGAATTATTTCACTTGGACTCTCGCAACTGATCAGGCCTTTCAAACATTGAAATTCACTATGTGCACTACTCCATTCTTTCCCCTTCCTGATTTCACAAATACCTTTCTCCTAGAATGTGATGCCTCTGGGAGAAGAATTGGAGCAGTTATTATGCAAGAGGGTCGACCTTTGTCCTTTACCAACAAACAATTTTCATACCACCATTTGGGCCAATCCATATATGAAAAGGAAATGTTGGCTATTCTACATGCAGTAGATCTATGGAGCCCTTATCTCTTGGGACAACACTTCCAAATTAAGATAGATAATCAAATCCTCAAGTATTTTATGGAGCAATGACCTTCCTCTCTAGAGAAGCAAAAATGGGAAACTAAGCTCTTTGGATATGATTATGAGATCATTTACAAGAAAGTTAAAGAAAATGTGGTTGTTGATGATCTTTCTCGAAAATATGAAGATGAAGGGTCCCTTTTCTTCATATTTTTCATCTTCATATTTTTCATTCTCCTATATTTCCTCCAATTTGTTCGCCATGAATGGCTACAAGATCCTAAAATTTTGCATCTGATCCAACAGTTGCAAGACAATTATCCCGTGTCACCAGGGTACTCTTGGCATAATGATGAGATTCGTTACAAAGTGTGTTTGTATTTAAGTAAACAATCACAACTCAAATCCACAGTTCTTTCTAAGTGCATGCTACTCCCATAGCAAGCCACTCAAGGTTTACCAAAACCTATGACAGGGTCAAACGTTCTTTTTCTTGGGATGGTATGAAAAAAGACGTTCGCACTTTTGTGGCAGAATGGGATGTTTGTCAACGTAAAAAGGGAGAAACAACAAAATCCCCTGGCACACTCCAACCACTTCCGATTCCACCTGCTATTTGGAGGGACATCTCGATGGATTTCATTGTGAGATTACCTAAATCAGGAAATAAGTCAGTAATCATGGTGGTAGTTGATCGTCTTTCCAAGTATGCTCATTTATGTGCTCTTCAAAATCCATTTACTGCATCCATTGTGGCTCAACTTTTCATGGATCATGTCTTCAAGCTTCATGACATGCCTCATTCTATTGTTTCTGATTGAGACCCCACTTTCACCAGCAATTTTTGGCAAGAACTGTTCAGGATACAGGGCACCTAATTGCATCTCATCACCGCCTATCATCCCCAGACCGATGATCAAATTGAAGTTATCAACAAGTGTTTGGAGACTTATTTGAGGTGTTTTTCCTCTGAAAGGAAAAATCAATGGGCTTAATGGTTAGCATTAGTTGAATGGTGGTACAACACTTCTTACCATACAAATACTCGCATCACTCCTTTTGAAGAGGTATATGGACAAAATCCACCTTTCATTCTCTCTTACATGTCAACTGTCTCAAAGGTTCAAGCAGTTGACCAAACACTTACAGTTCGAGAGGCTATTCTCTGAACTCTCAAAGAGAATTTGGTAGTGGCTTAGAATCACATGAAGCAACAAGTCGATCAATATTTCTTAGAGCATCAATTTGTTGAAGGTGACTAGGTCTTTCTTCATATGCAACCTTATAAACAAACTTCACTCAAGACTGAACATTATCAGAAACTGGCGCCCAAATTTTATGGTCCTTACACAGTTCTCAAGCATGTGGGATAGGTGGCCTATCAATTAGTGTTTCCTAGTTCTTCCAAGTTCCATCTTGTTTTTCATGTCTCCTTCTTAAAGAAGGTGATTGGAACTAAGTGCCAAACTCAAACTAGCCTTCCCGATTTGGATGAAGAAGGATCCATCTGGTTGTAACCACAAGCATTTTTGGACCAGTGTGAGCGTCGTCTTCGTCATCACACCATCAAGGAATTGTTAGTTCAGTGGAAAAATACAACTCCAACCAATGCCACCTGGGAGCCAGCTAGCATTTTGCAACAATTTCCTAATCTCAATCCTTGAGGATGAGGTTGATTTTAAGGGGGAGGGAATGTTAGGGACCTAACCTACCTAACCCCTCAAGTGGGTAGAATAATATATTTCCATGTAATAAATGTCAATATTAATAAGGCCTAGCAATAAGGAGGAATAAGTCATTGTCAAAAGACCTAATAGAAGCTTCTGCTTCTAGAAGGATCTTCCCCTAGATTGTTCTTTGGGATAGATACATTTATTATAAATAAGAATAGAGGGTATGAGAAGTTTTATCTTGGAAATTATTGTAATAGATCTCTTCTCTACTGGAGGTTCCCCCCTTGAAGAGGCTAGTGAACATTGTTTCCTATTAATAAAGGTATAGTTCTAGTGTCGTGATTCCATATAAATTGTTGTTCCACTATTATCTTTGCAATATTTCAGTATTCTATTGCTATCTCAGTGATATTATCTACATCATTTCTCTATTCTGCTAATATAACAGATATGGTACCTTACAAGAAATTTCCAACAAATATGAGAATGCACTCATTGATTTAGCAACTAACTAATATATTACTTTCCTAGACAACTTTGCCAAGAGTAACCTAGGGCTACTACTCTTATGGCATGTTGAATTGTCTTGATGAAATTGAAAGTGACTAAATAACATAAGTATTTTTATATGTAATTCTCTTGAGAATAACCTATGGACTACTTCTATGTGGCTTGTTGAATTGTTAGACTTAGATTTAAACTAGGGTGAATCCATGAAGAGGGGTAACACTTTTTAGTGAAATGTGGCAATGAAAATTTGATATTTTACATAATTTTTAAATTGAATCCCTTGAAACTCATATATTCCTTGTGAATTTTGATGTGTACTAAAAACTAATAGTAGGGAATTTTGTTTTCTTTCTAATATATTTTTTTCAAAAAATATTAATGTCATTTAATGTGTCAAAATTGTATTTAATTAAATTATTGTATTTGTAAATTTAAGTTAACTAGCAACTTTTGTTCTCATCAACTAATTCATTGTTAAATGTACATTTTTTTTAAAATACGAGCACAATCTACAAGAATATAATAGATCCCCCATTTTTTTGAAAAAATATGTTTTATTGTTTTTCAAAGCCAACCAATTGATATTTGAATTGCATTTTATACACCTTTGTATTCTCATCAACTTTCTTCCTATTGTTTATATAAATTGAAAAACCAAAAATACCCTTTTGAAGAGGAAACATCCACAAGGATCCCACACATTTAATATAATTTGTTGGTTGTGTAGTTTTTATGCCACTGATTTTTCTTTGAGAACATTTGGAATCATGGATTTTTTTTAAGTTTAAGTTTTACAAGAAAATAAACTAAAAATGAAAAAGTGTGAAAATGATACACCATCGGATAGAGGATTCACTTACAAATCCATCGGCATTAATTCTTCCATCTATGATGAAAGATATGAAGGGGTTTCTTCCCCCTAGAAGTTGTAGGTGGGTGAATCTATGAACATGGGTAACATATTTTAGTGAAATGTCACAATAAAAAATTGATTACATGTTTTTTAAATTGAAGCCCTCAAAACTTGTATGAACCTTATGAATTTCGATGTGCAGTAAAAAAGTAATTTTTAGGGAATTTTTTTTTCTTTCCAAGTTTATTTTTTGAAAAAATATTAATGTCATTCAGTGTGTAAATTTTTTATTTAATTAAATGATTGTCCTTACAAATTTTTGGAAAAGTTAACAAGTTACCTTTGTTCATGTCTAATTCAATGCTCAATGTATAATTTTGAAAAACAAAATATGCAAGCCTGATATACACAAAATGTAGTAGATCCCCCTTATATTTTTTATTTTTCTTTTTCTTTTGTATTTTCTATTATTTTTCAAAGTCTACTAATTAATATATGAATCACATTTTATACACCTTTGTGTTCCTGCCAACGTTTTTCCTATTATTTATATAAATTGAAAAATAAAAAAATACCCCTTTGAAGAGGTAGCACTCATAAGGATTCCACATATTTTTATATTTTTTTTATTGTGTAGTTTTCATGTTACTAATTTTTCTCCAAACACCTTTGAAACCATGGAAAAAAAATTAAGTATAAGTTTTAAAAGAAAATAACTTAAAAACGCAATATCAAACTAAAAGTGTGAAAATGATATGTCATTGGATGAGGATTCACTTACAAATCCATTGAAATCAACTCCACCACCTAAGATGTATGATATGAAGGGATTCATACTCTAGAAGTTGCAGGTGCATAAAATTATGTAGCAAGAGAGATGGATTTCTAGATTAAGCTAGATTTCTAAATTAAGTTAGATTTATAGATTTTAAACTCTTGATCAAACAATTTAACTCAATTAAGGGTTTTTATAAAGCTTAACCAAAAGCTTAATGACAATTTTCAAAACACTTTGATTGAGTATTAATTATGATTGAGTGTTAATTAAACTCTTGATGGAGATCTTTGTGGGTTAAGAAAAATAGCTCAATCAAATTAAAGGCCTCCGTGTAAAATTAAAATTAAGACCTTCACTATTGTTTTTGGTCCTATAACTAACATATAATATAACATTAAATAATTATAGTGTGCGAGAGAGAATATATATATATRTGTGTGTGTGTGTGTGTGTGTGTGTGTGATAGAACTATATATTAATAATTTATTTTATATATAAATAATATATGTTATGTGTATGTGTACGCTTTATATTATATATGTTTATGGGATAAGAAGAAACTATTTTTTGAGACTCTRGTCATTGTTGTTATTTTGTATGGATGTGAATTTTTTGGATGCAATATTTTTAGATAATTGTGGAGAAAGAAAGAGCAAATACAAAATAATTTTATAACTTATAATCTCAAAATTAAAGACAATACACTCTATCATATGCTCTTCATATAAGTGAGTCTTTCCCTCATTGGTAGCACAGTTATGACCGGGTGTCTAATGTATAAGAACACGTTAAACAACATGGAAGACAAGAGGTTCCACGAAATTGTTTCAAACTTCAACCAAAACCACATTTGGCTCAAGTGGGTATGGAATAAAGATGCTCATTCTTGGCTAAATTATTGGGGAATAAAGGAAGAGAGCATTATGTAGAATAAGGATAATATTAAAAATATTATTATGTCTTAATTTAAGGAGAAATTGTGGTGCGACAAAGAATTAGAGGGTAAGAGAAAATTAAGATACCATAATGAGGTGATCAACCCTAATCTAGAAGATCAACAATATCTTTGTATTTTGAATTAGTGTAAAGAAGAAAATCAACATTGCTAAAATAAGAAAAAATTCTCACAAAATCCATAGTGAAACTGGGTGTTGGACAATTTCCAAAACACCCTCGAACGAAAGAATATGTCATATTTGTGACACTAAGAGGGTTGAAGATGAAAACCACTTTTTTTTATAATGTCCAACATATACCCAGATCAGATCTCAACTTCAAAAGATTTGTCACACTACCAACCTTTCTAATCTTCTAACTCAACAAAACTATGATGATCTTGAAATGCTTCTCTTAATGTTTTTCAAACATAATAATCAAATTCTAAAAAACCCAAGTAATCCTTTATCTTTTTAAGATCCAATAGACCAAATTCAATCTCAATGAACGTTAATCATAATCACTATCATACTTTACATAAAAAAAAAATATGTTAAATAAAAACATTATGTATCATCCTATGCAAAGAAATATGTTAAATAAAAACATTATGTATCATCCTAATTGCAATGATGAGGGTGCAACTCCCTTATTACTCCATCGTAAGGTGGGTCAAGAGTAGTGCCCTTGTATTTTTTTTTTGGTAAAATATCAAGTCTCTCAAACTCAATGTCTAACGTTTTCCATTCTTATTTAGCTTTTTTTTCCCACTCAAAATTCCATAAGTTCATGAACTTCATCGTTTTTTACTTTTGATGTTCTTCATGTGCTTGTAATTTTCCTATGCTACATAAACTTTCCACATGTCATTTAATTAAGGATTTTTATGGTTTCTCAATCTTCCCCATGGTTGAAATGGGTCGTGAAATAATATGTTAAGCCATCGAGTTATCTTATATTAAGCAACTATATTCTAATTGTAGGACTTTAATAAAAATTATTTAATGGTGGTTGCAACAAAGTCTGAAACAAAATATTGTTTGTCAATCTCAAGTAGATCAAATGGTGTCCAAATAATTTCTCCCTTCCAAGGTAGGTTATTGTCCAACCTACACAAAGGTTAGAAATAAAACCTCACTCATCAATTTAATGATGATCATATAATTTCAAACATTCAAATGGGGATCTCCCACGGTCTTTGCAAAGTGCACCAAAATGAATCCTCAATTATGGATCATCGATTGATCAGAAAATCAACACTTCCTCTATCAGATTCAAATGAATTTTCTCCTAGTAACTTAGAAAATCAACAAAACTAGTTTATTTTGAATCTGTAACTCAACAAAACTATGATGAATGTAAATAATTTTTTTCTATGGCTTCTTCAACCTTCATGCATCCTTGTCTAGATATCTTCCTTTCACTGATAAGTTATAGGACACATATTTATTTTGGTCAATCTCACTTTCAAAAGCCAATTATAAATTCATTTACATAAATTCATGCATTAGGACCTCATCAAAAATATATAGGTTTTCCCTTTCCATGGGATTTAAACATGAACCCCTTGAATTCCAGTCAATTCATCATGTTAACCTTGTAAAAGGCCTCAACATTGAACCTTGAATATAATACAACTTTGTGGTCTACCCTTCCATGTCCTATGAGACAAGATCATAATCACTTATCTAAATTTCAAATTTTGACCACTACCCAATCAGACTCAGAAATTTCATTTTTAAATGAACTCATCAACTACCAAAGTAGACTAAATATGCAACAATAAAATTGAACATATAATCATGGAGTGGGATAAGGCTAGCTCAATTCATGAAGTTTCTAGACCATATTTTTTATAGGAATTTTTCTTATAATCAGAAAATCCACCCACGTAATTTGCAGAGGAGTGATGTCCATCCTTTAATGCCTCTAGTTCCAAACCTCACAAAAGTGCCTTCTTCCTCTCAAGTAAGAGTTAGAATTGGACATTAGAGATACAAGATTCTTTCTTTTTCATGATAACAATGATACAGAAGAAGAGGAAGATAACTTGATGAATGATCTTAGCAATTGTTGTTCACAGGGATGTTGAAGCAATGCAAATGGATTCCTTCAATAGGCCTTGCAAATTCTACCAATATCCATGGCTACAAGTTACAACTCCTCTTTAGAAAAAAACTTTAGAAAACTCTTACGTGACAATATTTTGATAAAGGATGGGGATGTCTAATTGTATCATCATCAATACTTTCCACATCCAAACTACACACACCTTTGAATGTGTCGTATTTATCCTTCATTTTCTCTTCCAGTGAGTTCAGTGTCTATCTACCTCAGCCCATCCAACCATAGAAATCCTCCATGGATGCAGCTGAGTAGTAACTTGACATAAATTTTTATCTTCGCACTCCTCCCAAAATGAGGAATGTCTAACAAATTCAAAATGTCAGTTTTCTCCATCCCTGTTGCCCATTCCTTTGGCTCAACTATTATCTCCTATGAATCTAGGGTGATCTTTATGGTCCTATACTTGTCTGTTGTCAACTCTGGGAAATTTCCGACGCATGTCAAGTAATGTTAGGGACCTAACCTCCCTAACCCCTCAAGTGGGTAGAATAATATATTTCCATGTAATAAAGATCAATATTAATAAGGCCTGGCAATAAGGAGGAATAAGTCAAATGAAAGAAGACTTAATAGAAGCTTCCACTTCTAGAAGGATCTTCCTTTAGATTGTTCTTTTGGATAGATAAATTTAGTATAAATAGGAGTAGAGGGTATGAGAATTTTTGTCTTGAAGAATTATTGTAATAGAGCAATGCTCTGTTGGAGGTTTCCCCCTCGAAGATGAAAGTGAGCATTGTTTCCTATCAATAAAGGTATAATTCTAGTGTTGTGGTTCCATATAATTTGTTGTTTTGCTATTATCTCTGCAATATCTATGTATTATGTTTCTATCTCAGTGTTATTCTCTGCATTATTTCTCTTTTCTACTAATATAATAGACCTGGTACCTTACAAGTGGTATCCGAGCACTTTTCTTGGCAGAAAATTGTGGGTTAATTTTTTTTTAAGGGTAGAAACACATTCCAACATCTTAAAGCTACAAAGATATGTTGTTACAGGCATAAAACCACGGTCAGGGAGTAATAGATGCAGGAAATACAAGTGGTACTTAAGCGCACATCTCTTGGCCACCCTTGTAATCCTTGTTGGTACCCCTTCGAGTGGTAGCGCATCAGACAACAGTTGTATACAGATCGACCTAGATATCTTCAAGCCCTCTATAGATAAACCGATTGGCCACCTAACTGCTATAGTGCCACTGAAAGAAGCACTCGGGAAGACACTATCTAGTACCTAGGTAGTTAGGTAGTATGGTTAAGGGAACGGTCTAGCCTCCTTAGTAGGTGACCTGAGATATTGGGTCAAGTACTATTATTTGACCCTGCATGTATATCAGAGAGTTATAGCACAGGGAAAACCCTTTTATTTATAACCCTTGAATACCCTAACCCTTGGGAAGGAAACAAAAACATAACAAACAATACCTATTGTCGTGCAACTATATCTCTTGCATTCTAGTTGCAATCTATCCCATTGGATTCCCCTTTTTGCCATGATCACAGTCGTACCTTTCATTTTTAAGCCTTTTTTTTCCAGTGGACCTGACCCCTTCCCATATTCCCTATTTTACCACCTATCCCATTATGTTCCCCTTCTTTCCCTGATCGTCATGGTACCTCTCACTTATAAGTCCTTTTATGTGGTCCCACCCACCCATTTTCCCTTACTTGCACTCTCCCTCTCCAAATGGCCAACACTCGCAACCAAGACCTGTAAGCTTCCATCAATGAAGAAAAGGAATCCATCCAAGAAGTGACATCTGATATTGGCACTACCAATTCCCACCTGGAACAATTCGAGACACACGTCTAGGACAAATTTAACACCATGGAGGCCAAATTCATGAACCAATTTAACACCCTCCAGTCTATTGTCAACAAGTTGTTGAACCGCACTTTGGGTCCTTCCTCCTCGGACCAACCATATGTTGTTGATTCCTTTCATTCTCTGCATTTTCAATCCAACTCTTTTCATTGTGACCCCCCTCTTCCCCGCGTTGAGGTCAATAATTTTGATGGCTTTGATCCCACAGGTTGGGTCACTCAAATGGAGCATTATTTTTCTCTCTGTGGTATTATTGATGAGTTGGCCAAACTTTTCTATGTTGTCCTCTATATAGATCTTGAACGATAGAAATGGCGTAAAAAATCACATCAGGGTATATTGCATGGACCCAGTTTGTTATCGATATCTATGACTGCTTTGAAATGGATACCCACTATCTCGGTCATTTGACCAAGTTGAAACAGTCAGGCAGAGTGGAAGACTTTATAATTGATTTTGAACATTTGTCCTTTCGAATCGAGGGAATGTCATATGTGTTCTTCTACGAATTCTTTATCAGTGGATTAAAGGATGAAATCTGATCCCAGAGTTCTCATTGCCCACCCTTAGACTTGGTTGGAAGCTACTAAACATGCCAAAGAATCCCAACAAGTTGTTTTTTCCCAGAACAAAAACCCCTCTTTTGTTCCTCACCCTCGACCCACTAATACTAACTCCCTTGCCACGCCCCTCAAGGTCCAGGAATTAACTAGGGATGAAATGGTTGAATGCCAACTGAAGGGTCTTTTCTATAATTGTGATGAAAAATATTTTCTGGGGCACAAGTGTAAGGAACGAAAACTTTTTATGGCAATTTTTAAAGATGTTCCTGAATAAGATTTGATAGTTCCCCTTAAGGAAGAGCCTTCCCTTCTTGATGCTACCTAGGAGCCTGCTAACCCACCTGAAGTTGACCCACTCATTTCCTTGCATGCCCTCACTAGCTTCTCTGCTCCACAAACCCTCAAGCTCATTGGCCATATTAATCATAGGAAGGTCATCATCCTTGTTGACAGTGGTAGCACCCACAATTTTATTCATCGTCGCATTGCCCAAGAAACTAATTGCTATATTTTTGTTGCCAATAATTTTCAAAACATGATAGCCAATGGTGGGTCCATGAAATGTGGTGGGCATTGTGAAAATGTATGTCTTTAAATTGGACATTACCACCTGAAATATCATATGTTTTCCATTGACATGGGTGGTTGTGACATTGTGCTAGGTGTTGAATGGTTACGCACTTTGGGTCCCATTCTTATGGATTTTAAGGAATTATCCATGCAATTCCAATAGGAGGGACAAATGTATCAATTCCAATGTCTCACAGTTGATTCTCCTGAGATCATCAGTTCCCATCGAATGGAAAATCTCCTCAAGAAAGGCCACTCCGGTATTATTGCTCAACTCTATTCTATTCAAGTGGTTGAGACACCATATGTGCATCATGGCCTCCAAGCTATCCTCTCCAAACATCAAGCTATTATTTCCACTCCTTAGGGACTTCCTCCTTCTCTTGGTGTTCATGATCATTCCATCCCCCTTGTTCCTGGAATTCTTCCTCCCAATGTTCGCCCTTATCATTATCCCTTTGCCAAAAATAATGAAATTGAGAAAATAGTGCAGGAATTGCTCCAAGTGGGTGTTATCCGCCCCAATACCATCCATTATTCTTATCTTGTGGTCATGGTACTCAAGAAAGAAGGTATTTGGCGCATCTATCCTGACTTTCGTGCCCTCAATAAACTCACCATCAAGGACAAGTTTCCCATTCCTGTCATTGATGATCTCTTGAATTAGCTGAGTGGTGCTCAGTACTTCACTAAACTTGATCTGCGTTCTAGCTACCACCAAATAGATATGAAATAAGATAACATCCCCAAGACTTACTTTCTAAGTCATGAGGGTCACTATGATTTCTTGGTCATGCCCTTTATCCTGTGTAATTCCCCCTCCACCTTCCAAAGCCCCATGAATCATGTCTTTCGTCCTTTTCTCCGTCATTTTTTCTTAGTTTCTTTGATGATATTCTCATCTATAGTAAAATTTGGCAATCCCATCTTTCCCATGTGGATCAAGTTCTCCATCTACTCTCTCAACACCAATCTTTCCTCAAACACTCTAAATGTCCCTTTGGTGCCTCAGAATTCGAGTACTTGGGTCATATTGTTGGAAAGGCTATTGTTTAGCTAGATCCTAAGAAGATTGAAGCAATGCAGGATTGGCCTTGCCCCGAGACTATCAAAATCTTGCATGGTTTTATGGGTTTAACATGCCATTATCGCAAGTTTGTTTAGAATTATGGAAAGATTGCAGTGCCTCTCACTGCTCTCCTTAAAAATAATTATTTCACTTGGAATCTCGTAGCTGATCAGGCCTTTCAAGCCTTGAAGGAGGCTATGTGCACTACTCTGGTCTGGGCCCTTCCTAATTTCACAATGACCTTTGTCCTGGAATGTGATGCCTCCGGGACATGAATTGGAGTCGTCCTTATGCAAGAGGGAAGACCTTTGACCTTTACCAGAAAAAAATTGTCAGAACGCCATCTAGGCCAATCAATCTATGAAAAGGAAATGTTGGATATTTTGCATGTCATGGATCTCTAACGCCCTTATCTCTTGGGGAAACTCTTCCAAATTAAGACAGACCATCAAAGCCTCAAATATTTTCTGGAGAAACGAGCTTCCTCCTTGGAGCAACAAAAATGGGTGACTAAGCTCTTTGGATATGATTATGATGTCATTTACAAGAAAAGAAAAGAAAATGTGGTTGTTGATGCTCTTTCACGAAAATATGAAGATGAAGGGTCCCTTTTCTCCCTCTCCTTCATTGTACCCAATTGAATCCAAGTTGTTCTCTAGGAATGGCTCTAAGATCCTAAAATTTTGTATATGATCCAACAATTGCAAGTCAACTCTCTAGTTTCACCAAGGTACTCTTGGCACAATGATGATCTTCACTACAAAGTTCATTTATATTTAATTAAATAGTCACAACTTAAATCCATGGTGCTTTCTGAGCTTCATGCTACACCCACAAATCGGTGCTTAGGGTTTACCAAAACCAATGACAGGGTCAAACATTCTTTTTTTGGGGATGGTATGAAAAAGGAAGTTCATGCTTTTGTGGAAGAATGTGATGTTTGTCAACATAAAAAGGGAGAAACAATCAAATCTCCTAGAACACTACAACCGCTTCCAATTCCACCCGCTATTTGGAGGGACATCTCTATGGATTTTATTGTGGGATTACCTAAATCAGGAAATAAGTTAGTCATAATGGTGATTGTTGATCATCTTTCCAAGTATGCTCATTTATGTTCTCTTCAACACCCATTTACCGCATCCACTATGGATCAAATTTTCATGTATCATGTCTTCAAGCTTCATGGCATGCCTCATTCTATTGTTTCTGATCTAGATCCCCCTTTCACCAGCAATTTTTGGCAAGAATTGTCCAGGCTACAGGGCACCCAATTGCATCTCGACACCACCTATCATCCCTAGAATGATGGTCAAACTGAAGTTGTAAAATGAACTTGAAAGACAAAATCAATGGGCTCGATGGTTACCATTAGTTGAATGGTGGTGCAAAAATTATTACCATACATCTACTCACATGACTCCTTTTGAAGCAGTATATGGACAAAATCCACCTTTTGTTACTCCTACGTGTCAGGTTTCTTGAAGGTCCAGGCGGTTGACCAAACGCTTATAGTTCGAGAGGTTATTCTCCATACCCTTAAAGAGAATTTGGTCATGTCTCAGAATCACATGAAGTAATAAGAAAATCAAGGTTGGTCAGAATGTTAATTTGCTGAAGGAGACCAGGTATTTCTTCGACTACAACCTTATAAGAAAACTTCACTCAAGGCCGAACATTGTCAGAAACTGGCGCCCAAATTTATGGTCCTTATACAATTCTCAAGCACATGGGATAGGTGTCCTATCAGTTATCTTTACTCAGTCCTTCTAAGATCCATCCTATTTTTCATGTATCATGTTTAAAGAAGGTGACTGGAACTAAGTGCCAAACTTAAACCAACCTTCCCAAGTTGGATGAAGAAGGATCCATATGGTTGCAACCACAAGTAATTTTGGACCAGTGTGAGTTTCATCTTCGTCAGCGCACCATCAAGGAAGTCTTAGTACAGTGGAAATATACAACTCCAACAGATTCCACCTGGGAGCCATCTACCATTTTGCAGCAATTTTCTCATCTCCATCCTTGAGGACAAGGCTGATTTTAAGGGGGTTGGCATGTTAGGGACCTAACCTCCCTAACCCCTCAAGTGGGTAGAATAATATATTTCCATGTAATAAAGGTGAATATTAATAAGGCCTATAAATAAGGAGGAATAAGTCAAATGTAAGAAGACCTAATAGAAGCTTCTGCTTCTAGAAAGATATTCCTCTAGTTTTTTCTTTTGGATAGATAAATTTAGTATAAATAGGAGTAGAGGGTATGAGAAGTTTTGTCTTGATAATTATTTTAATAGGGCTCTGCTCTGCTGGAGGTTTCCCCCTCAAAGAGGAAAGTGAACATTGTTTCTTATCAATAAAGGTATAATTATGGTGTTGTGGTTCCATATAATTTGTTGTTCCATTGTTATCTTTGCAGTATTTCTATATTATGTTGCTATATTGGTGTTATTCTCTGCAATGTTTCTCTTTTATGCTAATATAATAGACCTTGTACCTTACAAGTCATGGTATGCATACTTCAGACCTTGGAGACAGACAAGGGGTCGTGAGTTTGACGCAAAGTCTGACATGAGTGATATCTTCTTCCACTGGACTAAGTTGATATTTTGTTCATGGTATGATCTGGAGTATTACACTAGTGTCTCTTTCTTCAATCTCATTGTGTTTCTCTTATCTCTCAGCCACAGTCCTCTTCCTACTATATCGAAACCTCTTTCCACTATGCAATACCCTAATATCTTCTTTTGTCGGACCTTATTCTTCTCTTGGCATCATCAACTCATTTGTTCATTATTCATTCTTCCCTGCAACACTCAGACCATTCCCTAGTTGGCCCCCAATCCCCCTTATGCATGAAGGCGCTTAGCTTCTAAAGAAATCAGATTCCATCTTCATAACTCCCTTATCACACAACAACATCTAAATCCAAGTAGATAATGACTTCAAGTATCTTCCGAGTGGACCCTTAAAGAATTCCCTTTCAGCAGTACTATACAACTGAGTACAATCTATTGCAAATTCAGTAATGTAACCTCCCAATATACTATCCATCCAGTAATCGATCATGGATGATACCTGATTTCTTATAGTATTAACTTCATGGATCAACTCAGGAGTCCAGTTTCTTGGAACCATAGTGCGATATATTCTATTATGTTCAATAAATCTATGGATCCACTATCCTAAAATATTCAAAAAATCAGCAAAGAAAATTTCATGCAAATTTGTGAAAACATACCTTTGTAGTCATTTATTTTCGTTGATCCTTGGATTCTTATTCTGATTGACTACAAACATGATATCCTTTTCATAAAACCATTTTACAATTCCCTCCTTAGTTGGTCTCCACATCCCCCTCAGTCGCATATACCGGTCCCAACAACAACAAAACCATTTTTTTGCACGAAGTGGGCAAAACCTGGGTTCAACATTAATTCACTAACAAAACCTTAAAGATAATGGCCCCTTCGGCATCACTCGCAAGTAGGTGAAGTCTCACCCGAGGTATCTATGGGGACTATAGGAACCAGGTTTCCATAGTCATGGAGGAATGGGAGACATTCATCATATTCATTATACTTATTATTCATTCATTATACCAAAAATCGTGTTCATGGAATCATCAAAGAATCTAACATATTCATATGAACCATTCATACATTATATGTGTTCCATAAACCAAACAAAAAAGAAACACATCACAACACAACATACACCATGACACAGATATTTAACGTGGTTCATCCCAAGTTGGGCTACGTCCACAACGAAATTCTTCTTATGTTATCATACAATATTATCTCTTACAAAAGGCACTACTACATATGGGTAGATTATTCCATGAATTTTTTCCACGCTTCCACTAGTTTCATCTTTTTTTTAAACAGGGCAGGATTTTCGTCGATATTGCCACGAAAGTTCGTCACAATATCCACGAAAATCTTATTTTAACCTAGTTGGGATTTTCATCACAATAGCAACGAACTTTTGTGGTAATAGCAATGAAAAGTTTGCCTATCTCATTGGTCGGTGTTAAGGGCTAGTTGACTATTTGATCTATATATACGTGACTTTAAGAGACTTTGCGACACAATTGTTATAGTTGCGAAACTATTCTTGGCTTTTGTTTGAGCTGTTTATTTTTTTTGTCACCCACCGGTTGAACAAATCCAATTCTCGATCTACATAGCTCGGATTTTGAACTTGCAAAGTTAGTATGTTATTTTTTATTGATGTACTCATTTAACTTGTAAATTTTTGTTCAAATGTCCAAATTTCATGTAGCTTGTTTTTTCCTTGATAATATATTATATGTGTAGTATCATATTTCATGTCTTTGGTTTTTGGATCTAGTTAGTATATTCTATGGAAAAGGGTATATGGATTCCATAATATTCTAGGTTGATGGAATCCACATACCCTTTTCCCTTCAATTGTAGATATAATCTCTCTCTCTTTTCATTGATAAAGATATGGAATTGCTCTTGAAACTCAACCCTGATCGGTGAAATGATAGTACTTGATTGTCATTTTCTTCTCTCTTTTATTTTTAAGACCTAACAAAAAAACACCAACAAAGCTTGATTGAAGCTTTGATACCACTTGTTACATCCTTAGTACCCAAAAGGGATCACACTTGCATAAATTGAAAATAATATAATAGTGACAATAATGGTTGGGATACTTGCACAACTAATGGTTGGGTAGCACTTACTAATTCAATTAAATGAAGGAAGAAATCTCCATGAATAAAATATTGAAGTTCATTGTTATATTGATAAATGATAAGTTATGGTATATATAATATAGGGAGGAAACTCATGTTTATAACAACAAGGGTAATAGCTGCAATATATTGTAACATTTCCCTTTTCTGCATAAATTCTTTGCTATCCTCAACATTTCCCCCTTCCACATATATATTAAGAGAAATGTTAATAACGTTTCCCTCTTTCACATAAATTCTTTGCTATCCTCAACATATTGTAATAAATAATGGATAGGTTGGCATTAGTGACAAGATAGCCTATTGATATTACATATAATTATTAATGTATGAGAGATCATCCATTATTTAAGCATGCAAAACAAAACCCAAGACTAAATATTGTGGTTGACATGATCGGGTCTTTACATTTTATAAAACAAAGCACGAGAATTTCCATTATTTAAGCATGCAAAACAAAACCCGAGGCTAAACGTTATGGTTGACGTGATCGAGTGTGTACATCTGGACGGTGGAGAAAGTGCACTCATCAACTCATTGGGAGATTAAACAAAGTCTCAAAATCCAAAGTGTATTCATACATTTACTACACATAGAATGTCGGTAACATCAATCATTATTTGTACTTTTAATTAATACGTGGCTATTTGTGGATTTTTTAAAAAACAAATAATTTAATTTTTTTAGTTTTGTGGTTAATTGTCACCTCCAACCAGGGGGAATTAGTCACTTCAGATTTTTTGACCAATCAAAAAATATAATTTTGAATATTTAAAAATAACAAAATATTTTTATTTATATATAAAATTCTCATTAATAAATATTTATTGAAAAACATTATAAAACATTGTTAATGTTTTTGTAAATTTACAAAAGTCAAAATGATTTTGACTTGCAATCGATTGTTATATTCTCTGCTTTAGCAGGGACTAATAAGATACATAAACACTAACCCTAAACTTTTGTTAGGTATATATGTCGTTATTATATAAATAAAACATGTGTACACATATGACCTTATTATAAAGATGTTATCTATGTCATGATTAGGCACATAACAATCACTTTTAACTAACCACCTTCAACCATCTTAGCTTATGGTTAGCCACCTTTAACTTTATTGGCTTATGACTAAGCACCTTTAACAAATGAACTTATGATTATATACCATAGTCTTCCAATATAAATAAAGTATATTTGTTTCAACTTTCTCAATAAAATCCACATACCCTTTTCTGATATGTGATGTTGTTTCAATAAAAAAATTATAATCACACGCAATTCTAGATGTAGTGATTAACTTTAGTTTGTAGTTGATGTAACTTGTTTATACACTATTAATAAGGATCAATATCTAAAATATAAAAAATTCATGGCAAAATCTACGATAACATCATGAAATCTACTAGTCAGACAATGAAAAATGAGAACATGCCAAAGTGTCTTAGAAAATAAAATTGTGACCACTGTAAGTAGCATAAAATTGTGACCATTGTATACAGATGCAAATCAACACATCATAATTTAAACCAACCCAACCAAATTGTGGATGACAAGTGGTTGGCATTCTTTTTTTAGTGGTGAATTTCAAATATTGACATTTTGTCTACAAAACAACTTAGAGGCTAGTGTATGGTGTCGAGTGATTCATGTTTGAGAAATTTTGACCACTTTCGTTAAATGGTGTGTAATTATTTTCCATGGTTATTCAGTACACAATACTCTATAGTACAAACTGAAGCATATCTATCTTAATAGTTAATCGATAATAAATAAATAAAACATGTCAAAATGTCTTAGAAGAAATAATTGCGAGGATCGAGAAATATCTGTGATTATGAAAGAAATCGGAATGAACTATCAGGCTATTGATGCATATCCTAATGATCATATCATATATTATGGACAATATGCATTAAAAAATGAGCACCCACAATGTCAAATAAGTAGATACCGAACCGATAAAGCGTCAAAGAAGGTGCCTCGCAAAGTTCTTCATTATATTCCGATAATTCCACGTTTCTAGCAGTTGTTCAGGTGCCAAAGTATAGCACAATTTATGGATTTCCATGCAAAGAATAGAAGTCGAGACGATGTTCTTTGAATTCCTGTAGATGGTTTTGCATTGAACTACATCGAAGAAAAGTGGCCAATTTTTAAAGAAGAACCTCGTAATGTTAGACTTTTGTTGGCAATTGATGGTGTCAATCCATTTGGAGAGATTCGTTCTACGTACTCAGTGTGGGTTGTTTTTGTTATAAACAATAACCTTCCTCCTTGGATGTCGATAAAGAGAGAGAGCACAATGTTGGCAATGATTGTTCCAGGTATTTAATTATCTTTTATTTGCTTTAAAGTATGACAAAATATTTCATTTCTTTGTTTTGTGCATGGCAATTATTTCTTTTATATATCATGACATCTAGATAAGTATAATTAATCATGTAGTATGTTGAACCAATTAGGTAGGTACCAGGTTAAAGATATGAAAGTATATACTAAGCCTCTCATCGATGAGTTGTTGAAGTTATGGGTTGGCATCACTATGTATGACATCTCTAGACCAATAGGGCAAAAACGATTTCAATTCCATGGAATACTATCATAGACAATTCATGATGCTCCCGGGTTAACAGATTTTTGTGGTATATTGTTACATTATTTTCTGATTTAATATTATATATATTTATTGAAAAAATCATGCATTATTTTAAATTGTAACTCTAATTTGATGCTACATTTATTCATATATCTTGTAGGTATTCAAACAAAGGGTAAATTTGCATGCCCAGTTTGTGGTCCGAGGATAAAATCTCATCGCTCAAGGAGTTTATCAAAGGAAGTGTTTGATGAGTATAGGCACTTTATGCCTAAGAATCATAGTTATCGAACTATAGACAAAGAAAATTTCAATGGTAAAGAAGAAAACGGAAAAAAACCATGAAGAATGACACCTCGCCTATGGAAGTTGGAATATATTAGAAATCATCAAAGTATGCAAATTATTTATGTATGACCTATTATATAAATCTTTGGTTAATTTCATTAGTATTAATTTCATTTTGTCCCATTAATTAGTGTTAATTTAAATTTGTTGATGTTTCATGAATGTCGTTAAGGAACGAATGGGCTTCCATGAGGAATGAAAAGTTACCCGATGCAATTCAGTAGATTGTCATACTACAAGAACCTACAAATAGTTCATTTGTATGATACAATGCATATCAGGAAGAACATAATTGTTATGGCAAATATTAGATGGAAGGACTGACAAAGAGAGAATTGGAAAGATTTGTTGTGACATCCGGGAAGCTAATCACTCATTGCAAAGTGTTATTATTAATTCTAATGGCAATGTTCGTGAACGAAATACTAGTCTTCATTGGTTACTAACGGAGCAATAGAGCAATATTGTAAAAGAGGTCATTCGAAAAATTAGGTTTCTGACAGGGTTTTCGTCAAACATACAAAATATCTTAACTAAAAAAGGTGATATTGGTGGGGTAAAACACATGAATGGCATACATTCATTAAGGTAATTAGTATGTTATAATATATTTCCTTATCGGTACTCATTTTTTGGAAACAAATAATAATAATTTGTTTTTTGTTACAATATGTTCTGCCTTTATCTCTCCCATACGACTTTGACAACAACATAAAACAAATTATTTATGTACTTGGCAAATACATGAGGTAAGTATTGTTTTATAAGGAAAATGCACTTCTTATGTGATTTGTAGCGAAACTTATTGGCATATTATCTTTTATCTACAAATTTATGTATGCCTTTATATTATTTTATTGCATCGACATTTGTAGGTGGCTATCATCAAAAGAAATCCATAAAGAAGATATAAGGTATTGGAAGAGAGAAATTCCCCGACTAATGTGTCAAATGCAACAATATCTACCTCCAACATTTTTCAATGCACAAGAACACTACCTCATACAACAAGTTGAGTAGATTGAATTATGTGGACCAGTACACACAAGTTCGATGTGGATGGTGGAGAGGTAGTTGAAGTCACTGAAGGATTTTATTAGACAAAAAGCACGCCGGAGGGTTCTATGGTTAAGGGATATATGGTATATCAATGCATGGTGTATATTAGTCAATATCTACCTAAATAGGTAGAAAATATGAATGTGCCTCGCATTTGGCATCTCGACTCCATCAACAAATTTGAAGGGGAGGTCCTATTGGGGAAAGGTAAAATGAGGATTATGAAAGGTAATTATTAGATGTTGACGTAGATTTAATATATCACACATTTATTAAATTATTCCTTTATTAACAATAACTAATTAATGATATTAAATTTTTATGCTATCATATAGTTGCTCGAGAGTGGGATGCTTTACATTTATACATTGCAGACAACCTTGATTGGATGGAGAATTGGATAGAATATAATGAAGAATACTTTGGTATCTTATCATGGGAAGGGGTGAGTAAGATGATTAAAACAACACATCATCATCGAGATCAATTTCCTAATCTTAAATCAAGGGAAGTTGATTTAGCCTTTGGTTTAAAAGATGAACAGGCAAGTTAAATTTTTTACCCACATTTTCCTAGTTTTTTCCCAAATTTTCAATGTATTTGGTTTGTTTAATTATTGAAATATATATTTAGTAAGTCCTATATGAGGATTATTAATTCGAAATTTATTTTTTACTTGTTGACCATGTTGCAGTTGAAACATCATAAGGCTATGTGGTGTAATGGTCGTAAATTTTGTATCAAAATGTTGGATGATAAGATGAAAACCTCAGATTGTGGGATAACTGCAGTGTTTAAGGTCACCAACATTTCCTCTAGAAGTGACAGAAATCTGGAAGAAATTGAGAATAGGTACTATGGCCATTTGGAGGATATAATTGAGTGTGATTTTAATTCCTTTAAAACAGTTTTGTTTGAGGTTAAATGGTACAGGCTACAGATGCATGAACATGATCTTGAAATAAATATTATTGAGCATGACAATTTATTTACCATGGTTAATACAAGGGCATTTGAACCAGGTACATAGCCTTATGTTCTTCCAAGTCAATGTGAGCAAGTATTTTACTCAGAGGTACCTGGTAAAGCAGGTTGGTCATATGTTGTTAGATATGATCCAAGAGGAAGACCAGTAAAGTACAATCATGTAGCTGAGGATGAAGATAATAACGAGGAAGAAGATCATGATTATGTAGATCAGGAGTAGGTGGCTCATGTAGTCGATGTGTTAGATGAAGAAGTTGAAGAAGTTGATCATCCAAACGTAGGAGACGACGATCTCATTGATGATATTGATAACTATAGTAGTGAAAATGACGTTGATGATTATGTTGATAGGAATGAGCCTTTCACCAATATCGATTCTGAACCATATCCTGATATAGATGTTGAGCTGGATGGAGAAGAAGATGATTGATATTTAATTGTTGAAAAGAAGAGGTATGTGTTTATATCTTTTATATGATCTTTATATGTTTTTATTTTGTATAATATAGTATATGATACATGTTCTTTAGAATTTCAAATTATGTAATATGGGGAAATTGAGAGTGATGTGCGGGGGGGGGGCATAATTAGAGCTTCCACCTTCAATTGGTTTCCCTTGTTTAGTAGAGAATGAACTATTCTTGAAACCAAGAGGAGCTCTGCGCGATTGCGCCTAATCATACCAATGATGTAGGTATGTCCATCATCAATTCATCATTATCATTCTCAAAATTATCATTCATCAAATATCTTATACAAATTTTACAAGGAAATTGTACTAGGACTAGACACAGGCAACAGTGACCTATGAATGGGGCCAACATTGAAATTTTTTCAAACTGTTTCTGACTGCATTGAAATTTGACATGAATAGACTATTCGCATGCCTTAACGATATGGGAGGGTTTCTTGACTAAAATTTGAATCACGCTCCCACTTTCTTCCATCATCAATTCATCATGTAAACCATAAACCCTAATTTAGTGGAGTCATCGATTTGTTCCCAGTCAATGGATGTGTTATTGTTGACATGGAATGGGACAACACATGTACCTTCTTAATTTTATTCCTTCACTTGATGTGGGCCTGGTCATTCCTAGCCTTGAATTGAAAGTTTCCCCTAGTCTTAGTCGTCACCCTTCATAAATGTTGTCACCCAACGATCATTATATCAGAAGGTTGGAGGCATGTGGTCATTGGAATCATGAGTCTTTATAACCCCACAGTAACAGGAGACATTAATTGATTAACTTTGACTAGATTGAAAGGTGCATGCAATTGAAAATACTAACAACCCAAAACTAAAAGGGATCAATACACCGACTGTCAATGAGAGGTGATCTCGTTGTGGTGTGTAGGAATAGGCGTAACACCTTCAAAATTATCATTCTCCAAATATCTTATACAAATTTTACAAGGAAATTGTACTAGGACTAGACACGGGCAATAGTGACCTCTGAATGGGGCCAACGTTGAAATTTTTTCAAACTGTTTCTCAATGTATTGAAATTTGACATGGATATACTATTCACATGCCTTAACGATATGGGAAAGTTTCTGGACTCAAATTTGACTCACACGCCCACTTTCTTCCATCATCAACTCATCATGTAAACCATAAACCCTAATTTAGTGGATTCATTGATTTGTTCCCAATGAATGGATGCATTGTTGTTGACATGGAATGGGACAACAAATGTACCTTATTAATTTTGTTCCTTCACTTGATGTGGGCCTGGTCATTCCTAGCCTTGAATTGAAAGTTTCCCCTAGTCTTAGTCATCACCCTTCATAAATGTTGTCACCCAACGATCATTATATCAGAAGGTTGGATGCATGTGGTCATTGCGATCATGAGGCTTTATAACCCCACAGTAACAAGAGACATTAATTGATCAACTTTGACTAGATTGAAAGGTGCGTGCAATTGAAAATACTAACAACCCAAAACTAAAAAGGATCAATACACCACCTGTAAATGAGAGGTGATCTCGCCATGGTGTGTAGGAATAGGCCTGGTACCTTAAAAATTATCATTCTCCAAATATCTTATACAAATTTTACAAGGAAATTGTTTTAGGACTAGACACGGGCAACAATGACCTGTGAATGGGGCCAACGTTGAATTTTTTTCAAACTGTTTTTGAATGCATTGAAATTTCACATAGATAGACTATTTGAATGCCTTAACGATATAGGAGGGTTTATGGACTCAAATTTGACTCACACGCCCACTTTCTTCCATCATCAATTCATCATGTAAACCATAAACCCTAATTTAGTGGAGTCATCGATTTGTTCCCAGTGAATGGATGCATTGTTGTTGACATGGAATGGGAAAACACATGTACCTTCTTAATTTTATTCCTTCACTTTATGTGGGCCTAGTCATTCCTAGCCTTGAATTATCAACCCAAAACTAAAAGGGATCAATACACTGATTGTCAATGAGAGGTGATTTCACCGTGGTGTGTAGGAATAGGCCTAACACCTTCAAAATTATCATTCTCCAAATATATTATACAAATTATCACGCCCACTTTCTTCCATCATCAATTCATCATGTGGAGTCATCGATTTGTTCCCAGTGATCGATTTGTTCATCACGGTGTGATCTTTGGTGGAAAACAAGCTTGCAGGTGATCTAAGTTACCTTTTCTATGTGTCGAAATTCCTCGCTTTGTTAACCATATGCTCATTAGGCGAGAATTCATTTCTTACAAAATTCATTTGGTCCTTCCCATATTCTTTTATTTACCTTTCTCCATCCCCACCATCTTGAGATAGCTCATCCATACTTTATGTGCAATGTTTTCAGGAAACAAATATCGAAAACCACTCACATTTGCCTCATAGACTAGCTCACAACTATCTGGAAACCCTTAGGTGCCAATGCATTTTTGGGGGTCATTACGTGCATGACCAGTAGACTATAATCCATCACTAGGAGGACCTAAGTGTTTTCCTAGTGTACGTTGTGTATGGGAAATGCACCATGAAATACTCTACACACCAATATGCGATGGGATATGTGTATGATCAATATGAAGTGTAGGTTACAATCTAGAGAAAAGCATGGAAACCACAACCTATGCCTATAGTAGGTTACTACCAAAGAATTTTTGAAGTCATTGTTTGGAGCATGACATCGAAGGAAGCCAAACGGTTAGAATTTGAGAACTTTTGGTTTTCCATTATATGCATACATTATAGATAGAGGTGAAAAAAAATGGATGATAGGAGCACAAAATGTATTATGGTTGGCTATGGTTCAAATGCAACTATTTATAGATTGTATAGCCCAATAGAACATTCAATGATTATAAGTTGAGATGATTTTTTATGAAGTTGCAATGTTAGTGAAGCATCTCGATAGCGACTACAAAGGTAGGAGAAACATTAAGATTTTGGATGTCCCCTCAATGGAGATAATTGAGGAATATACTGAGGGAACTTCAAATGAAGATAATCCTTCATTTTGGGAGAGTGTAGAAGTGCACTAAGAACATCAACAAGAATCCAAAAACTATTAGAGACACTATGGAGTTATGCAAGGACTGTTGAAGTGCTCGAACCCCGAACAATAAAAATTGTGCTTAAAGGCCAAAACATGGTAGAATGGAAACAAGATATGTATGAAAAGTATGAGCCATTAGTGAAGAATCAAACTTGGGCACGTGTTCCTCTACCAATAGGTAAGAAAGAAAATAGTACTAAGTGGGTTTTCAAACAAAACAAGTCAAGTGATGCAGTTGATAAATATAAATCTCAATTGATGGTGATAGTGTACACACAAATTTAGGGCACGGACAACCCAAAGAATTTTATACCAATATTAAAGATGGCATCCATTATAGAAATCTCAGCAATTGCAATAATGATGAATATGCATATCCATCAACATGATGTTGATACAACATTCATTAATGGTATGTTGTAGGAAGATATATGTATGGAACAACTTGAGGGTTATGTACAACAAAGAAACAAGCATATGGTGTGCATGTTGCAAAATTAATTGTATAGACTTAAGAAACCCTATAGGGAATGATATTGACACATTGATGCACATTTAATGAATGAGGATAGACATGCATAGCTTTACTAATCCCTGAGATGTTTCAATTTTGAGGAAAAGCCCTTGATTCTAGATCATACCACATTGTTAATGACAAGTTAATCACCTCATAGTTTATATAAAACCTAATTAGGAGGAATGTCCTTGATCCTAAACAATTCCCTCCTTCCATTTTGTGGAAATTATTCTTTAATTGGAACCCGTGCAGAGTGACTTGTGAATGGGGCCAACGTTGATATTTTTTCAGTTTGTGCTGGTATGCACTGAAATTTGGCATCATTATAGTAGATTCATGTGTTGATGGTATGGGAGAGTTTCAAGACTCAAACACGAATCACACAAATAATTTGACAATAAAACAACAAAATTAGAACCTAATTGTGAAGGAGATGAACTTATCCATTTTTTCCTTGCTATGCTAGAGGACATGGTTCTAAGTGGAGTCCATTTATTGTTGTGATCAGATATAGATGCAACAACTTATGGATCCTAATTTTAACATACCATTTTATTGGTAGGCCCTCAAGATCCTCCTGATTCTATCTCTATAAAAAGCCTATACGTGACCTTCAACAAAGGAAAAAATAAGTTCCTTTGTTTGACATGTTGTCTACTCCATTGTCTTCCTTTCCCCCCAAAAAAATCTAATGAATAACTTTCCCATGCATCTTATGGCCATATATATGAGTTAAATTCCCATTTTGAAATAGACCACTTACATCATAGAACATTGGCCAGTCATGCCAAAGGCTCCAATCAATAGGTCATTTTTGTCATGCTTTCCCTAGGTACATGTAACATTGTTAAAGATATTTGGTCACGATGAGACACATGAATTGCAATTACAAGGATGATTATAGGGCCAAATTCAAATATTGAGCACGCCAAGAATGATCCTTGGGGCCTAAGCCATGAATTGACAATGAAGAACTAAGGATTTAGTCCCTAATACATGATTCATGGGGCCTAATTGTGGATACACGTGGCCTATTTTTGGAGTTACAAGGATTGATTGTATATTTAGGGCATAAAAAGGATCCATGTTTCCTAATTACGTACATTTGTGGCCTAATTATGGATCTACAACACATGATTAGGTATATAGAGAGCATAATTAGGGAATTAAAGGGCCTTGTTTGTTTTCCTCCTAGTTTTCTTTGGGATTCTTTCTTCTTCTACTTCATCCTCCTCTTATTGTTGGTGTTCCTTTTTCCAATTCAAAACTACATACGGTTGAGATAAAACGCTATTTGGAAGTGAATCATTTTTTGCATGCAAAGCCATAGGGGGTACAAGGGTTGATTCAAGATTCTGGATTTCTGTAGGAATCAAAAGAGGTTCAATTAAGGGAAGCACAAAGGATTGATGAGTAAGGAATGAAGGAGGAAACAATAAATATACTAGTTGAAGTGACTTAGAGATCAAGGCATTGGGATCTAAGTCCAACTAGGATAGAATGTAATGGTTCTTTTTATGCATTTTTTTCGATCATAGGTTTTCCCCATCTAATTGTTTTCCCCATATATGAAGGTATACATACCCTACCCCCCTCTGTATTTGAACCTATGACCTCCAAGTAGTATACACATATTCTTAACCAGTAGGCCCACATTGGTGTATGAGACCCCATGTTTGTGGGACAAGGGACCCCCTCCATGCAACGATTTGAATGCTATTTTATACAAAGGTATACATACCCTACCCCCCTCTATATTTGAGCTTCTGACCTCTTACGATGAAACACATGTTATTAACAACAATTTATTAAATATTTTATATATGTAATTTATATAAAATATAACTTATATAATATATAATTTATATATTTATTTATTATAATATATATTTAATAATTATAATTATATAATTTATATATTTATATATTTATATGATATATAATTTATATAATGTATAATATATAAATTATATATTATATACATTATAAAATATATACAAAGATTAAAATTAAAAATCGTAGTCCAGCCTCACTTGCACACACATAACCAGCTAGCCCTGATTTCCAGCTCCAATTCCCAATTCCTGACGGCCATTGCTCGAATTACCTCACTAATTAGAGTGTATGCAACCATTGCTAGTTGGAGCGAGAGATCGAGCTAGAGAATAAACCCATGTAGAGTGACCTGTGAGAGTGCCCTTGTTGGTCAAGCGACAGAGGAGAATAATCTGTGAGAGTGCCCTTGCTGGCTGGAGCGACAGAGGAGGAGCGAGCTCGATAGACAATGAAATGCCAAAATCGGTAAGACTAGATATCCATGTATTCTATTTATCCTCGTTTATAACATGATTGAAATGATCGGTATGGTTTTTTCATTACTTGGAGAAAAATTACCATTGTCCCTTAATCTTCGAGATGTGAGCAAGGGTTTACGATAAAATTAAAACCAATGGAAAAATCAATGAGTATATGGGTTTCACTATGCTCATATCAATGGCTCTGAGTTGCACACTAGTGTCTATGATAAAACGAAACCAGTGAATGGATCAACGAGTTGCTAGTTTTGTTGGAATCACACAAGTTCCACCAATCTAAAATGGTTTCTTTGATGATTTTAAAAACTAGGGTTTTCCCAATGAGAGGCATTTTCAAAATGCATTTGATGGTCAAAGTAGGAAATAGCTTCCCAAAAAGTATAAAGTCAATGTTCTCACCTCCACCACACCCAAATACACTTATTGGAGATGATGGTATGCATTGGCAATGCTCAATGTGGTTTTTTTACACCTCGGAGAAAAATGGCCATTATCCTTCAATTCTTTAGGTCATGAGCTAGGGCTTGTGGTAAAGTGCATATTAATGAACGGATCGACAAGCTATCAATTTTGTTGGACTTGTGTACATGAAATAGCACTAGGGATTCCTACATCACATGAGTTCCACCACCCTAAAAACAAAAAATCTCATACAATTTCATTCAATGACCCAACATATTGTTTACACCATGTTTTGAACAATTAGTGTAAAGAGTTTTGATTAAGGTGTTGGAATCTTGCATTTGGTCACTAGCAAGGCTCGTCTAATTGACAAATTAAAGAACCTCAACAAGTCACCATGGACAAAGTACTTTCTACACTTCATTACCAACAAGTATTTACTAATTATATCCCAACCAACAATCATTGCATTCCATTTCTATAATACCACTTCCCACTACAATATTACATTCAAATCAATTTTTTTATGCATAATAATGGATCTGCTTACCTTGTTCCAGAGCCAAGCACGTGTAAACAAAACACTAACCATGGTAATTGAGTTGGGTTTTATTCCCAAGACAACCAAATATTGCTCATAGTTAAAATGGGGGGGAAATCAAAAGGTGTAAAGTCTTTTCTATATAGTATGGTTTGACCTCAAATTGTGGGTTTTATCTTGAAATAATTGCATTCCATTTCAAGAAGACCATTGCCCACAAAAACATGACATTCAAATCAAATTTTATTACATAACAATTGATCTACTTACCTTATTCTAGGACCAATAAATATGAACATGCATGCATAGCACTGACCACAATGATTGAGTTGGGTTTTATTCCTAAGACTACACAAATTTCATTGAAGAATGTTAATGCTTAATGGGGAAAAACGAATCTGGCATAACCAACAATTATTGCATTCCATATATCTACCTACCTTGTTCCAAATCCAATAAATCTTTGCATGTAGGAATAACACTAACCATGGTGATTAAGTTGGGTTTTATGCCTAGGACATGCATTTCATTGAATAATGTCAAGGATTCATGGGGGGGCAATGATTGCATTCAAATTGAAGAATGTGAAGGGTTGTAGGTGTTAGCACTCCATAATGCTAACACCTAGAATGTGAAGGATTCTAGGTGTTGGGACTGTCATTGATTAATGCTACCTCCTTTTGAATGGTAGTGCAACTAATTAATGCTACCTCCTTTTGAATGGTAATGCAACTACTTCTTCTTTTAGCTTTTAGGAGTGCTTGGGGCATTTATCGAGGTGTAATTTCCAGCAGTCTTGGTGTGTCACTTTCTCTCACAAGACTTGTAATACATGGTGGGAGGTGTTTTTTCTTGCGTCATTTCTACAATCTTCTTCGCAACCCACTTCTTATTCTTCCCATAAATGACACCTTGAACCACCACAAATGACCTCTCAAAGGTATCCTTTTCCAATTAGGTATATAGGTAACACTAACATTCTTGAGCACTAGGTATGGGTCTCAAGGCCTTGACATGGTCAAGGGAGGAAACATGAACTTTAGACCTTAAAGGAAGCTTTCAATGAGCCAGGTCCAATAAGGATGCCTTGTATAACCACACAAGGCCTTTTGAGGGTATTCCAACCTATGGTTGGGGATGTCGGTGCCACTAGGTGTTTTTGAGTAGTAGGTATGTGTCTCAAGGTCTTGGAAATGATATAGGGAAGAGTCTCATCTAGATCCATGAACAATGCCTCAAAGTACCACACATAAACTCCAGAGGGGTATCCTTGGCCTCTAAGAAATGATGTTAGTGCTCTCACAAGGTTTTGAGCATTAACTATGGGTCTGAAGGCCTTGATATGGTTGAAGGGGGAACCCAAGGCTTAGTCAAAGTACAAAGCTTCTAAGCATCCATGGCCAAACATGATACCTCAAACTAGCACACCCAATCTCTCAAGGTTTTATGCAATTTCTAGGGCTCAAATTTCATGAATGACACCTCAAACCACCATAGATGACCTCTCGAGGGTATCTTTGGCATTTAAGTGGAAGTATGGGCATCAATATGATATTTTTAGCACTGGGTATGGGGCTTGGGTCCTTGGACAACATCAAGAGAGGAAACCCCCTCCTTCCATCCCATTGTCTCATCTCAGTTTCAATTCCTTCACAGTCTTCAATATAGAAGACCACAACCCTTTCCTTTATAGTGTGTACAACTTCATCAAAACCATTACACCCTGTGCATACAATGGATTAAACAACAACTCAATCATCTTGTAATATATGTCACAACCAACCCCAACATTATTGCCAACTCGAACCTTTCCTCCATTCCCCACCAGCCACTAAAGGCACTTTCCAAATATGTGAAATTCCAGGATCATGGATTTCCAAACTATCGATCCCCACTCAAACTCTTTGATAGGTCTCAAATCCAGTTCTCCACTGAGTGTCGAGGGATATGCAAATATATGCAACTTTATGCAACTTATATGAAACTATATGCAACTTTATGCAACAATGCAACTTATGCAACTATATTGCAACTATATGCAACTATATTGCAACAATTTTGTATGCAACTATATGAAACTATGCAACTATATGAAACTATGCAACTATATGCAACTATATTGCAACAATTTTGTATGAAACTATATGCAACTATATTGCAACAATTTTGTATGCAACTATGCAACATGCAACTTATGCAACTTAGGCAACTTTATGGAACTTATGCAACTTTACACAACTTTATGCAACATGCAACTTTATTCAACAATGCAACTTATGCAACTTTACGCAACTTTACGCAACATGAAACTTTATGCAACAATGCAACTTAAGCAACTTTACACAACTTTATGCAACTTTACGCAACTTTATGCAACATGCAACTTTATTCAACAATGCAACTTTACACAACTTTATGCAACAATGCAACTTATGCAACTATATGCAGCTTATGAAACTATGGCACTATATGCGAGTTATGCAACTATATACAACTATATGACAGACAAGTGTGGCAATTTCAACTTTATGCAACTAAATGCAACTATATGCAACTGTGTTGGTACCAAAAATGTATATTGGCACGATAACTTATCTTCTTATTTTAACGAGTGTAGGTACCACCAAATAGGTATCTGTCAGATCTATCTTCCTCGAGTGATGATCAAGATGTACTAAGAGAGATTGAAAGTGAGACGTGTTGTACTATATCTACCAGTTCTAGATCAACTAGGTTGGAAAAGATAAGGAAAATATTTCGTACCCGCATGCAATTTTTTATTGCCAATGGAGGGTCATGTAATTATGATGTTGATATCATAGGTGACATTGAGTTGCCCTTGAGGTATAAACATCTAGTGCAACGATGGGCACCTAAGGAGCTACCTGAAGTGGACATAGATTTCTTCATCGGTGGGAGGATGTATCGCATTGCTCCTTCGTCCTTACATGGATTGGGGTTATTTTCCATGGATGGCAT
>ML784169.1:180637-211289 GCA_009831015.1 Picea engelmannii
AGATATGTTTCCAAACACTTATTGACAACTTCCATTTGACCATCCGTCTGGGGATGATAAGCTGAGCTGAGATGCAATTATGTGCCTTGTAGATTAAACAGCTCTTGCCAAAAATTGCTTGTGAAAGTTGGGTCTCGATCGGAAACAATAGAGTGCAGCATGCCATGAAGCTTGAAGACTTGGTCCATGAAAATTTGAGCCACTGTGGATGCAGTAAATGGGTGGGGAAGAGCGCAAAAATGAGCATACTTGGAAAGGCGATCCACCACCACCATTATGACTGATTTATTCCCCGATTTGGGTAAGCCTGTAATAAAGTCCATAGAGATATCCTTCCAAATAGCAGGGGGAATTGGAAGCGGTTGGAGGGTGCCTAGATATTTGACTGTTTCTCCCTTGTTGCATTGACACACCTCACATTCAGCGACAAAATTATGGATGTCCTGTTTCATACCATCCCAAAAAAAAGAACGTTTGACTCGGTCATATGTTTTGGTGAACCCTGAGTGCCAAGTTGTGGGTGTAGCATGAAGCTCAAAAAGCACCATGGATTTGAGCTTGGATTGTTTACTTAAACACAAGCGGCCTTTGTATCGAAGCTCATCTTGGAGCCAGGAGTACCCTAGGGGAGCCAGAGCCTTGTTTTGCAGTTGCTGGATCAAATGCAAAATTTTGGGATCTTGAAGCCATTCCTGGTGCACAGCTTGGAGACAATCGGGTACAATGAAGGAAAGAGAAAAAAGGGATCCTTCGTCTTCATATTTCCGGGACAGTGCATTCGCCATGACATTGTATTTTCCCTTCTTGTAAATGATCTCATAATCATATCCAAAGAGCTCAGTCACCCATTTTTGTTGTTCCTGGGAGGAAATGCGTTGTTCCAGAAAGTACTTGAGGCTTTGATGGTCTGTCTTAATTTGGAAGCGTTGCCCCAAGAGATACAAACACCACAACTCAACGGCATGTAGAATTGCCAACATTTATTTTTCATAAATGGGTTTGCCCGGATTCTTTTCAGACAGTTGCTTGCTAGTGAAGGCTAAAGGTCAACCCTCTTGCATAAGGACATCGCCGATTCCTTTCCCTGAGGCATCACATTCCAACACAAAGGACTTTGTGAAGTCGAGAAGGGCCAGAACTGGAGTGGTGCACATGGCCACCTTCAAGGTTTGAAAATATTGAGCTGGTGCTGGAGTCCAAGTGAAAGAGTTCGTTTTTAGGAGAGTCGTGAGAGGTGTTGCAATCATTCCTTAGTTCTTAACGAACTTGCGATAATACCCTATGAGGCCCAAAAATCCATGCAATCTTTTGAGAGTCTTTGGGTGCGGCCAGTCTTGCATAGCTTCAATCTTTTTCAGGTCCACCCTGACGCCATCCTTTCCCACCAGATGACCCAAGTATTCTACTTCTGAGGCACCAAAAGCACATTTGGACTGTTTCAGGAAAAGTTGGTGCTGAGAGAGTAGGTGGAGAACTTGATCCACATGAGTAAGATGGTCGGTCCAGGTTTTACTATAGATGAGGATGTCATCAAAGAAAAGTAAGACAAAATGAAGGAGAAAAGGGCGGAAGACATGGTTCATGAGGCTCTGGAAGGTGGAGGGGGCATTACACAAA
The DNA here is from genome assembly GCA_009831015.1 of Picea engelmannii. Taxonomy (NCBI): domain Eukaryota; kingdom Viridiplantae; phylum Streptophyta; class Pinopsida; order Pinales; family Pinaceae; genus Picea; species Picea engelmannii. The sequence goes on from ML784169.1 coordinate 182,255, forward strand.
CCAAAGAGCATGACCAAAAACTCATAGTGGCCCTCATGAGTGAAAAAGGCGGTCTTGGGAATGTTGGCCTCTTTCATACGTACCTGGTGATAACCCGAGCGAAGATCAAGTTTGGTAAAGAATTGGGTGCCACTCAATTCATCCAGGAGGTCATCAATGACAGGAATGGGAAATTTTTCTTTGATGGTTAGTTCGTTGAGAGCACGGAAGTCAGGACACATTCTCCAAGAACCTTCTTTCTTCAGTACCATGATGACCGGAGAGGAGTAAGGGCTCATACTAGGACGGATGACACCGGAAATAAGGAGTTCCTGGACCATTTTTTCAATTTCATTTTTTTGTGCAAAGAGGTGGCGATATGGACGTATATTAGGGGGAAGGCTTCCTGGGACAAGGGGAATGGAATGATCATGGACACCGCAGGAAGGAGGGAGTCCTTGGGGAGTGGAAAATACCATTTGATGTTTAGAAAGGAGGGCTTGGAGGTCTTGGGGCACTGGTGGGGTCTTTGTGGCTTGTATGGCATGGAGTTGGGCAATGACACCAAAATGACCTTTTTTGAGTAGTTTTTCCATGCGATGATAACTAATGACCTCAGGTGAACCAACAGTGATGCCTTGAAATTTATATTGGTGGCCTCCTTGGTCGAATTGCATGGTTAAGTTCTGAAAATCCATGATAATGGGACCCAAAGTCCTTAGCCAGTCTGCACCCAACACAATGTCGCAATCGCCCATGTCAATAGAAAACATATGGGATTTTAGGTGGTAGTCACTGATTTGGAGATGCACATTTTCGCAGTGCCTGCCACATTTCATAGAACCACCATTGGCAATCATGATTTGGAAATTGTTGACAGCGTGGATGTAGCAATGGGTTTCTTGGGCAATGCGGCGATGAATAAAATTGTGGGTGCTGCCACTATCAACCAGAATGATGACCTTTTGGTGCTTGATGTAACCGATTAACTTGAGGGTTTGGGGGGTAGAGAAGCCGGTGAGAGCATTGAGGGAAATGATCGATTCCACTTCGGGAGGGTTGGAGGGAGGGTTTGTGTCAATGATTTCTGGTGACTCGGGCACAAGGGGAGTCTCAAAATCCTCTTCCGGAATATCCTCAGAGATGGCCATAAAAATATTTTGTTCCTTACATTTGTGGCCTGGGAAATATTTTTCATCACAATTATAACAGAGGCCTTTGAGTTGACGTTCAGCCATTTCATCCCTGGTCAATTTTTGGATTTTTAATGGGGCGGAGGGAGTAATGGGGCTTACTGGTTTAGGGCGAGGGATAAAGGAAGGCTTACGGTTTTGAGAGGAAAAAATTTGTTGTGCTTCTTTATCTTTTTTGGTAGCCTCCACCCAAGTCGTAGGTCGAGCCATGAGGACATGCGGCCGAATCTCCTCCTTGAGGCCACTGATAAAAAACTCCCGAAAGAAAGCATCATTCATGCCCTCTGTTTGAAAAGCCAGTCGCTCAAATGCAGCTATGAATTCTTCTACTGTGCCTGATTGCTTCAATTTTGTCAAATGGACCAAATGGTTGGTGTCAGTGTCAAAGCGTTCATAAAGCTCAGTCACAAATTGGGTCCAAGCAATATACCCTTGACAGGAAGTTTTTCTCCATTGCCACTATTGCCAGCGTTCTTGATCTAGATGGAGAACACCATACCGGAGTTTGGCCAAGTCATCTGTAATGTTGTAGAGAGAGAAATAATGTTCCATTTGGGTGACCCAATTAGTGGGGTCCGAGCTATCAAATTTGGTTACATCCACCCATGGAAGGCGTATGTCCCATTGAGAGTGATGGGGTTGAAAGGAATGGGAAGAAGTTTCACCTTCAGTTTTTTTATGTGCATCAGTAAAAGAGTCATCGGTAGGGATCTTGAGTTTGGTGTAGAGTGATGCAAAGACATATTCAAGCTGGGTGGTCAGTTAATGTTTGAATTCCGCCATTGTGGACTGCACAGCTACATTTACGGATGCATTTATGGATGCATCATAGGAGGCAATAGTAGCACTGAGTTGTTGCACTTCTTGTTGGGTCTCGAGGAAACCAGATTGCAAGATGTTGAAGAAAGACTCTAGTTCTTGGCTACGGGTATGGGCCATGAGGATGGGTGAACTGAAAAGGGAGTGGGCGGGGTCAGAAATTTTTGCAGAAAAATGATATGGATGAATGTGATAAGGGAGAAGAGATGAATCTAATGGAATAGGTCTCAAATAATGGTGAAAAAATTTCCAGACTCGTTTTTTTTGTTTTGTTTTTTTTAACAGCTGCGGGGTTATACTTTGGTCTGAAGAATGCTGGAGTGTTGAAATCCCCAAACTCTGAACCAGAGAGAAATGTGTATTTACTTAGCAACCCAAACACATATGCGTGGCAATAGATCTCGTCAGTTTAATTTGTTTATGTTTATGTTTATGTTCCCCAAGGGTTAGGTATTCAAGGGTTCTACAGACAAGGGTTTTCCCTGTGCTATAGCTCTCTGATATACATGCGAGGTCCAACAATAGTACTCGACCCAATATCTCAGGGCACTAACTAAGGAGGATAGATTGTACCCTTAGTCGTACTACCCAACTACCCAGGTACTAGAGAGTATCTTCCCGAGTGTTGTTCTCGGTGACACTATAGTAGTCCGACGGCCGATAGGTTTATCTAAAGAGGGCTTCAGGAAATCTAGGTCAATCCATACACAGGTGTTGTATGATGCACTACCACTCGAAGGGGTACCAACAGGGGTTACAAGGGTGGCCAACAGATGTGCGCTTAAGAACCACTTGTATTTCCTGCGTGTATGAATCCCTCAACCGCAGGTTTATGCACGTAATGATAGATCTTTGTGGCTTAAAGATGCCGGAATACATCTCTACCCTGGAAAAAAAATACCCACAATTTCTGCCAAGGAAAGTGCTCTGATACCACTTGCAATATACCAGATATATAAAATATGCAGAACAGAAATAAAATGCTAGAATGGAAAAATAACAGTAAAATATCTGGCATAATCTTCACAATACACAGAAATGATATAACAATAGCAATAGAAATATCACTTTGATTCAGAAAGCAATGTTCGCAGGCCTCTTCGAGGGGGCAACCTCCAATCGAGAAGCGCTCTGTTACAATAATCTCCAAGCTAGGGTTCTCATACCCTCGACCCTTATTTATACTAAATATGTCTATTAAGAGAAGCATCTAGAGGAAGATCCTTCTAGAAGAGGAAGCTTCTATTAGGTCTTCTTACATCCGCCTTATTCTACTTTATTGAAAGGCCTTATTAATATTGACCTTTATTACATCCGAATACATTGATCTACCTATGTGCGGGTTAGGACCTTAACAAGAACCCTAAAGAGGTATTTTAAATACAATTTTGGTTTAATTGTAGTTTTTTTATAAAGAAGTATAACTATTTTAGAGAACCCCCATATACAAAGTATTTATCTATATCCTCATTGTGGAAAATAAATTAGAAAAGATCCCTCACTTCATTCATTTCCATAATCCTAACCTTATTGCTATCCCTAGTCCAAATCCTAGTTCCTATTAAACAATGCAAGAAGCTAATCCCAATAATCTAGACCCATCCTCTCATCCCACATGTTAGTGCAAGTATTATAAGGCTCCAAAGGACACTACTACAAAATGATTATTCTTATAATAATAATTCACTTTCAAATCCTTGTACATAGATGAGAAATCCCTTGATGATCCTAGGGTACACCAATATTTGGACACTTCTCCCCAACAAAAAATAGTCCCTATTCCAAACTCTATTGAAAAAGATCCCTCATTACTCATAATGACAAATGAAATTTATTCCCCTCTCTAAGTCTCCTTTTTACTCATTATTGTTAGATCAAAGACCAATTTGCCACTATAATCCTTGACAATTGTAACCAAATTAATCGCATTTTCCATCACTCCTCGCCCCTCTCCTTATCATTGGGGCTTTGTACAATAGGACAGAACTCATCTTCTCATTAATAAACATTTTGGAGTCGCCCTTGTCATAGGGATTTTTCAAGAGAATGTTGAATGCTATGTATCTCCCCTTGATTACTCTAATTTACTCTTGAACATATCATATGAACAACAATGAAATTCTTTATAAGATGTCCATTGAAATACCTAACAACTCTTTAAAGATAACAAAACCTATGAACTCATATTTATTGCAATACCTTTTCCATGTAATGATGTGACCAAGACATCCTACATAAATATCTTTCTCTCTTAGTTGTAACTCACATCCAATCATTTCATATGGTTTCACTTTCTCTCTTCCACACATTCCAAATTGTACCTTCTCATCCTTCTACCCAATAAAAAACAATGAAATTATTTATAATATGCTCATTGCAATACTTATCAACTCTATGAAGATGACAAAAACTATGAACTCACCTCTTGCAATACCTCTTACTTATAATGTTAAGACCCAACAAAACATGATACATAAATACATTTCTCTCTCACTTTTACATCACATCAATCCATCTCATCTCATATGGTTTCACTATCCCTCTTCCAAACTCTCTAAATAATACATTCTCATCCTTCCACTTGGGTTCACTCTTACTCTGGTATTCTCATTCTAAATCCCAAACCTCCCCAATGATTTTTAACTCAATATTTTTTTTTCTACCACACAAGAATTAATAAAATACATATATGATCTATTATACCTAGTTCCATAATTGCTTGCCCTTGTCCTCTCACTGGCTACAACAATGAGGTAGCCCCTTGTTCTTTTATGCCTTCTATTTTCCTTATCTTTCTATTAGTTGTCAAAATCAACATTTTCTAACATTAAAAAGGTCCCATGTCTTACCACGCTTTTATCAAGATGAATGAAGCCTTGTTCCTATTGGGAGTTTTTTTGGGCTAGCTTAGACTTCCCAATATCAACTCTATCCACTTCTTACCTGGTAGCACCCAATATTACCTAGTTCTCCCATTGTCATCTTCCTCTCCTAGTGTTCCATGCTCTCCTACATACTCTTCCTCTTTTCCTAGTACTTTAAATGCTTGGGGAAAGTATTGCCTCTCCTCCTTAGCTCTTCTTCCTTACACCCCTTTTTCTCCATTTTTTTTGGTCATAATATCGATGGGTCCCTTATAGGTCATTATCTCAAGAAAGACCCTACTTGAAATAACCTATACCTAGTTAGGATCAACTATCACTTCTTTGGTCAGTTTTCCAAGATGTCCCCCTTAATGGTCACATTCCATAGCTTGCAACTATGGAGTCCCTCCCAATGGTGACATCATATATTCCTTTGATCCTCTCTCCTACACTGGTACCATTGGTATTTTTCACCTCTACGCTTGCATTGAACTTAGGTTGATGCATGTCGCCTCCTACGCTTGCATAAAATACCCCATTGATGTATGCCACCTCTCATTCTTGCACTAAATCTAGGCTACCATGTGTTTTTTTTGTGCTTTTGATGACTCTATATTACTAGTTTATTATGCCTATTATGCTCACACTCTCCAGATTATTGTATGTCACATGAGACTCATACTATTTCCTTGACTAGTGTATGGCACCTTAATGACTACAGAAATCCTAGAACAATGAATGTCATTTGTTATGCTCACCTTAACTCCAAGTTTCCATATGTTACATTTATTCTTGTGATAACCCTATATTAGAGTGTATTTCCTCTCTCGCTCATGTTCACTCTTAGTTGGTTTATGTCAACTCACGCCTTTTTCCAATGTCATGTCAGTGTCATCAACTTCTTTCTCTTGCCTTTGTTAGAACTACCCTAACACCACAACCTCCCATATTTACCTTTTCATCTATCCTCCATCCTTTCCAGAAGAGATCATGTTGCTAATCCTACCTCACTTGTGGTAAGATGCCAACCTCTGTGATGTAGGTATCTAGCTAAACATGTTCTTGCATTGCTCATTGCTCATTCTTGGAAATGAAAGTATGTATTAGTCTACCCCCTGTATATTGAACATATTCATGATGTACCTAAAATTTTGGACCTCATTATTATTTTCCTTTTTGTATGCTCCAACAATTATGCAAGTGACATCCACAAGTCTCTTCCTATTATATTAGTAATATTCCTCTTATTATTATCAAGGAAGGAGTTGATAGCTATCCCTTATATACACTATGCCTAAATTATCGAGGCATCAAATAACATTATGTTTTTACAAGAACATATGAGTCAATGTCATAACAACCCTTTAGGTTCGTAAGACTTTCCAATTCTTCAAGGTGTTAAGATCCATTATTTCCCAAATCATTCAGAACATAGAAGAAAATTGACCAATAGCTTATACATAGGTGATGAAAGAAATTTTACAACCTTTTCATAAATCACAACCTTTTACTGATGGTGTCTTCATGGGTTCAAAACCTAACTTTACAAATCTAACAATATTTCTACCTTTCAACATTCTCATGAACCCTTGGGTTTACCATTACTCTTTGTGGGTCATAAATTTCCACTCACCAAATTCATACAAATTGAATTTTTTGTCACTTGCACAAGCCTATATGACATCACAAATATATGAATTCAACTAGGAGTATACCTTTACCCTTTCAAGTTGATGATCCCCATAAACTTTGGGACTCAATGTCTCTTCTTTAAATTCTCCTTCTAATGAGGATGGCATAGACATCTTCAAATGATCCACATATACATTAGAATATTTTCCCATATATGGTGACCAATCCAAGCAAATAGCTTTTATTCATTCTTATCCAAAATCCTAAAATATCATTTTAAACCTTTCTTTGGTGGGTGCAACCACACTTGATCTAACTTAGGAGGTATGTGTTGTTCAATTTTTATCATGCCTCTTTTCATAACTTGATTGAGATTCCTACAAGGTTGCTTATACCTACACATGTTTGTGGATTTTTCTTTTTAACGAAGTTCGCATATTTTCCCATTGATCAATTTTCTTAATTGTTCCACTTTGAGGGCCAAAATTTCAAGTTAAAGTGAGTACAATAAAATATGAGAAAGTCTTAGGTGGAGGATTTGAGGTGAGAAATGAATTGTGCAATTAACAATGATATATATAAATGACAAACAATCTTCCCAAATATTGGGATGTTATAGCCTCACAACAAATGAACTAATGTTTGATTTATATCCTTGGGATACCTATGCAATTGTAAATAAAGAAGACACTTCTCTTCAACCTATATCCATTATCATCTAGAGTGTGGATTAAAATTTTCTTGATAATCTATTATATCTACTACACATGATAAATGTAGATATTCCAAAATGCACCCTTACATGAGTGAAGAAGATAATTACATCTTGTTTTCATGTTTCAACTAGGTATAAAAACTACCATAATATTTATTCTTTTTTACTCTAAAATGTATATCGACTTTACAGCTTCAATATTCCCACATGAGCTTATTCTTGGCTCTCCTTTCTAAACAACAAAATTATGAAATTTATACTTTAATCCTCCTTCAATTTTTGTAAGGTTTTAACCATTTTCCAAAATTTCAACTAGATGCAGGTAATCCCTTATATTCTTCAAGTACATAAGAGTTTAACTTTAGAGATATGGTCAAATAAAAACCAAGAGGTCTTAAAGGAAATTGACCATGTGGTTTTGTGTATATTTATCATACTTGATTACCGAATCAAAATGTTGTAGGATACCATTCACATGAATTCTGGGCTTTGTTGTGACTTGGATCAATTGACAAGGATTATAAAAGCTTATGATTTGAGTGAATTGTTTTTTGTTTTCCCAACAAATAATTCATGTAGTACTTCAATGCCTAAACTACGATGTACAACTCCTTATCTTATTTGGGGTATATTATGATTGCACCAACAAAAGTTTCAAGTGTTATGTTATCTAACTCCTTCATTGTATCAAAGGTTCCCCCATTATGTATCATGCGACATTTTCTTTGATTTCAAATGAAATTGCAAGTTTCATTAGATTTAATATTGATGCATTACAATTCTTTCATGTCAAAGCTTCAGTTACTTGGTTTTCAATTGCAATGAATTGAAAGGTTCTACTTGCCTTTTCTAATGTGCATTGAAGAGACACTTCATTCCTAAATAGTTTGATAACCCCATGAATTACCTTGGTTCAATTAAATTATCTGGGATCAACCAATTTACAATGAATTTTATATTTCTTAGGTCAATACAAAATTCACATCCTCTAACTACAAAATCCATATACAACAATAATTGTTTTCCAAGCTCATATTTCTTCATGTTGGCTTGCAATTAATTGTGTTGAACGGTTAAAAACATCATCTCCAAATGTTTCAAATGATCTTCCCAAATCTTGCTAAAAGTCAAAATATCATCCAAGGAGGCTACAATAAAGGTGTTCGAGAAATGGTCTTAAGATATCATCCATTAGAACCCAAACTTTTCTTCATAGTAAAATTTAAAAGTAGGTAATAAATTTAGAGAGAGAATTCCAAGCTGAGCTGAGCGAGAGATCTAGGGTTTGGGCCTAGTGCGTGAGCAGTGCGTTTCCATGGCGGTGCCAGGGGGTGGGGCGGCGGCCCCGCCTCCGTCGACCCCGGTCGAAGAGGCCTTTCCCAGGCTGGTCAACAGCAGAGGGAAGAAAACTGTCGCTCCAATGATTCCGAAATTCATTAAAAAACTGGAGGAGATCCCAAAAATCGTCTTACCCGAAGAGAATCCAATGAAGATCGCCTTGGCTTTGGCCCAACGAGGGCTCGTGGGTCAGTTTAAGGGCCTCTGGTCATCTTCCAAAACCACGGATGATTGGATCCAACGGAATTGGAGGCCAAATCTGGCACATGGGGTTACATGCTACCCGGTTGGTCGTGGGTTTTTTGTGTTCGAATTTATCTCAGAAGAGGACAAGGATTTAATTTTCAGGAACGGACCCTATTTTATGGGGACGCAGGGACTATATTTGAACAAATGAACACCTGGATTTGACCCCTTGGTGGACACGCCTAAAGAAGTGTCGGTGTGGGTCAGATTACCAAACCTCCCGATGCACTGTTGGGACTCTGAATCATTGCAAAGGATAGGGAATGGAGTTGGCAAGTACATTGACAGAGCTAACAACAAAGGACAGTATACCTGCGCCAGAATCTGCGTGGAATTTGATCTGGAGGCAGGGATTCCTAAAGCAGTAAATCTTTTGGTTGGTACGTGGACCCATTACCAGAAACTTGATTATGAGCACCTGCCCTTCAAATGAAGGAATTGTCAGGAGCATGGACACTTTCAAAGAAACTGCCCCAAAATGCAAATCACTGGGAAAGAGGATGCAGAAGGCCGACAGAAAGTTAAGAGAGGGAAAAACTCATATAATTCCAGAGGCAAGGACAAAAGGAATCAAGAACCCCCAAAGGATGGTCAACCCTCACAAAGAGCTCAAGAAGCCCCACAAAAGCACCAAATCCCTGAAGGTGGAACAGACGGAGAGGAAGATCCAACTTTGGTCCCATCGGAACCAACCTCGCCCGCCAAGAGATCTAGCCCGGGCAAAGAAAATATCAGTTTGAACTCGAATATAGATACGGAAAACCCAGAAGAGGAAGATGCAGAGGTAAGCAGTCCAAAAGGAACACCGGAGCAGCCAAAGAGAGGAAGGAAGACTGAGAAGAAAAGAAGGGAAGAGCAAGCCTTTAAGGAAGTGGCTCAAGGTACTCAGTACACAATCCAAGAGATGGTGATCACCAGATCAGGAGCGAAGCCGGGGAAAACACCGAAAGGTGGGCTCCCTCTCCCTTCAAGTAAATAATGCAATACGTCTCCTGGAATTGCAGAGGACTTGGGAGCAAACTGAAAGAAGAAGCCTTGAGGGATCTAGTAAGGCTTGAAATACTAGAAGTCCTCCTTATCCAGGAGATGAAATTGGAGGAGGATCACCTCCTAAGGATAAGCCATTCATTCTGGAAGAAGGGCCCTGGAAGGGCAGTAAGCGCCAGAGGAGCCTCGGGGGGATTGGCAACTTTCTGGGATTCTTCAAAGCTGGAGCTAGTTGAAGAAGTCGACACCACTCACCGGTTATTCACCAAGCTGCACCATAAAGGATCTGATCACCTAGTAAGTCTCTTTAATCTATATGTCCCCGCCTTAGTCAATGAGAAGAAAGTTTGTTGGGATTCTTTACACTCGTTTCTTAACATGCACAATATCGATAATTTAGTAGTGGCATGGGACCTAAACGTCACCCTTTCGATGGCTGAGAAGAAGGGGGGTTCTATCGTTCGGGACCCCGCTAGAGAATGGGTGGAAGATCTCTTGTCGGAATGGGAGCTGGAGGACATTCCTCCTACCAATGGAAAATTTACTTGGTCAAATAAAAGATTAGGCCCTGGTCACATAGCAGCTAGGCTTGACCGGTTCCTTATCCAGTCCTCCTTCCTTACCATCGGTCTGAGGGCCTCCTTCAAGGTTCTCCCTCATTACACCTCTGACCATAAACCCATATCCCTCTCCCTTCGTCCTAGCACTGCTCTAGGCCCCATTCTGTTCAGGTTTAGCCCTTTATGGCAAGAACAAGGCGACTTCCTCAACCTGGTTCAAAACTCTTGGAACGTCTCTATCACTGGTTCTCCCTTCTATGTGTGGGAAGAGAAACTTAAACGACTTAAAATCAATCTTAAATCGTGGGCCAAAAAGTTGGGCTCACCCCTGGAGGAAAGGAAAAATGTGCAGAAAACCCTGGAAATCCACCAGCTGGTTATGGAAGAAACTCATGTCACCCAGGCTCTCCTTAGCCAGGAATCCGAAATCCAAAGTAAGTTTCATAAAAGCTGCAGGGAAGAAGAAACCTACTGGAGAATGAAATCAAGGGCGTTATGGCTCCAGGATGGCGACAAGAATGCAGCCTTCTTCCACAAGCAAACCCAAGCAAGGATAAACTACAATTCCATCGATGAGATCCATTGGCAGGACCAAGTTTACAAGGACGCCCATAGCATTAAGGAGGTTGCTCACTACTACTTCAAAAATCTGTATTCAGCCCCGGCAATGGAGGAACTGGACTCGTGCTCTTATCCGCTCACAGAAGTACCAGATTTGGTCACAGAAGAAGAGAATGGGTCGCTGAGCAGGCCAATCAGTGTTAATGAAATCAAGAAAGTTGTCTTCAGCATGAACCCAGACAAGGCTCCTGGGCCAGACGGTTTCACTGCTCGATTTTATATTCTTTGCTGGGACATCATCAATAAAGACTTATGCAAGATGGTCACGAAATCTCAGAACTGCAACAAATTGGGCGGCAGCACCAATTCTTCATTCTTAGCCCTCATTCCAAAAGAGAAGGGGGCAAAAATTTCAATAGATTCAGACCGATATAACTCTGCAACACCGGTTACAAAATCATCACCAAGATAATAGCAAACAGGCTCAAGAAAATTCTGCCAAAGTTGATTCCGGAAAATCAGGGAGGGTTTGTAAGAGGGAGACAAATTCTTGATAATATAATTTTAGTTCAAGAAGCCATACACACCAGTTGTAAAAAAAAAGAGAAAGGAATGGTAGTCAAATTGGATCTAGCCAACGCCTTTGACAGGGTCAGACATGACTTCTTATTTGCAGTAATGAGGAAATTTGGGTTTAACCAGAAGTTTATGGGGTGGATTAAGGCTTGCATTTCAGCTCTGTGGATTGCCCCCCTGATAAATGGACATCCTTCCAAGTTTTTCCAGGCCTCTCGGGGGCTAAGACAAGGATGCCCACTCTCCCCTATGCTCTACGTCTTACAAGCCTTTGTGCTAAGTTTCCAGTTGCAGAGTTGTCTCCTAAACAAAACTCTTCCAAGAATCAGAATTACCCCTTCAACCAACGAGGTCAGCCATGCTCAGTTTGCAGATGATACCCTTTTATTGGGTGCTGCCAACATTAAAACAACAAGGAACTTTAAGTCTGAACTCGACCTCTACAAAGCATGTTCAGGCAGCGAAATTAATTATCACAAGAGCACGATTTTTGGCTGGAATTGTACCCCTCGGGAACTGCAGCAATTAGGGTGCATCCTTGGCATGGAAGGAATTTCAGTTTGGGATAACTTTACCTATCTGGGGATTCCAATTTTCAAAGGCCGAGCTATGGTGGTGCATTGGCTGCCCTTGGTGGATAAGCTTAAACTCAAGATACAAGCATGGGGATAAAATTGGCTAACCAGAGCAGGCAAAGTGGTGCTGATGAATTCTGTCATCTCCAGCCTTCCTATATATCAGTGCTCGGTGCTCCTCGCCCCCAAAACAATTTCAAACAAAATCGATGTAATGCTGCGTAGATTCTTGTGGGAAGGAGGCAAGAACTGTGAGAGAAAACTCCATCTAGTTAACTGGGACAAGGTTAAGAAACCAAAATTGGAAGGGGGACTGAGTATAAGAGATGTGGTTGTTCATAATCTTGCTATGGGAGGCAAATTGCTTTGGCGAATGATCACTGGGAAAAGAACCTGGAGCAAGAAAATCCTCAGAAAGAAATATTTTAGAGGAGATAGAGATCGTTGTCTAGAGAGACCTCCAAAAGTAACGAAGGGCTCCCCAATCTTCTACCTGTGTCATCGAGCCCTGTCTTTATTTCATCCAAATCTCACTTAGATCCCGGGAAACGGAGCAAAAATTTGGATCAGGGAGGACTCCATTCTTGGAGATCATCCCCTCTTAGGAGTTCGAGAAACAAAGAATATTGGTGAATGGCTCTTGGCCAATAATCGTAGAACTCTATGGGACATCTCCCTCTGGAAAAGTGATGACCATCAATCCTGGCAAGGCTGGAACTTGGGGAGTTACCCGGAGGAGCTCCATGAAGAAGCAACGATCCTCCTAGATTTCCTCCATGGAAAGGCCCCGATTAGTGCCCGGTCCAAAGACAAACGAGGCTGGGGTTCCCCTTCAGGGAATTACACAGCTGCAGCAGGCTATAAGGCAGCCCTAAACATTCCTTGGGCCCCCCCAAACCCAGGGCCGTGGAAAGCACTCTGGAACTTCTCTTCAATTCCCAAAGTTGACCACTTCGCTTGGACCTTGACTCACAACAGCATTCTAACTTTCGATAATCTTAAGAGGAGGGGCTGGGAGGGTCCCTCTCGCTGTCCCTTGTGCAAACAGGAAGAAGAAACCTTTGCGCATCTCCTCTTCAAGTGTGAGTTCTCAAAAGAAGTTTGGGGCCTTCTAACAGGTGGGGCCTGCCCAATTCTCCCCTCCTCGGCCCCAGAATTAATAAGCAACTGGCAATCTTTATCCCCGTTTGACCTGAGAAAAAAGCATCTCCTCAAAACAGTGTGGATGTGGATTCCCAAATTCACTTGCTGGAAGATCTGGTTGGAAAGGAACAACATAATTTTTAACGGGGTAGGAAGGCTGCCCTCCCAGGTATCAATTAAAGCCAGAACAATGATTGTAGAAGCCTTAAAAGGCAAGGCCAATATCAGGAATTCAGCCCCCCTCTCGAAGGAAGAAGGCAGGTGGCTTAAGGAATTCATCCATGATCATTCTGGCATGAATCAAATCAAACCTCTGCAAAAACGAAAATGGGAGATAAGGATGGAGGAGCAGGAATTTCTAAAGTGGATATCGTCGCTAAAAGAATGGTGTCTCTTCTTTGACGAGGCCTCCAAAGGTAACCCTGGTCAGGCAGGGGAAGGGGGAGTAATTCTTGACCCTTCCGGAAAAATTCATAACGCGTACGCTTGGGGTTTAGGCCATGCCTCTAACAACCAAGCGAAATTCCTTGCTCTTTGGCAAGGTCTCAACTAGGTGATAAAAATGGGTATCCAGAAAATTATGATCTTTGGAGACTCTAAACAGGTAGTGGAAGCGCTCAACACTAAAAATATTCCTAAGGACAGTACTCTGGCTCAGTTGTACAGGAAATCTTCTCTTCTCCTATTGCAGCTCAAGGAATATCAATTGAACCATGTCCTGCGATCATTGAATGGGCAAGTTGATAAGGAAGCAAACAGTAGTTCACTTCTGAGCAAAGGGATTCTAAAGGTTAATGAGGAAGCATCCCATCAAACCATCCCTTAACCCTTTGGCTCCCCTAATCACTTTGTCTCTTGCACTCTGATGCTTCACGTGAACAATTCGATCGACCGAACGGACTCCAGACCCAACATAGCTATGGTAGACGGGCGATATCTAGAGCAGAGATTTGAAATCCGATTCGGATCATGGGGAATCACAAGGAGGTGGCTCTGTTTTACTTTTAAAAGGGAAGCCTCTGATGCATTTTCTCATCTCCAAACGAAATCATGCCCCTTCCCGTGCTGGAAAAATCTTCAGAGCACCGAAGAAGAATGGATTCAGCGTCCAAACCAAGTCTCACTCTGAAGGAACGAATCGAGTTGATCAGGGCAGAGCTGGAGAGTATAAAGGCATCCATGACCCAAAGGAAATGGGAGATGCTCAACATGGAAATGCAGGACATAAAGGATGACCTCTCAGATGAAATCCAGACCGGACTGAAGGACGCGGCTAACCTGATGGGGGACCTGGGAAAGAGACTCAGTAAGCTGGAACTTCAAGTGGAAGACCTCACTAAGGCTCTAGGCAAGATCTCAGAAGCAACCGCTGAGGCTTCTTCCAAGGTTGGGTAATGAAGTAGCTCGGTGGAGAGCTAGACCGTTCGCACCAGTCGTTATGAGGATCTCCAGAAGGCATGTTTGTAGTTTCAGCTCTAAGTAGTTGGGCTTTTCGGCAGGTAGATCTTGGGTTTAAGGTTGGATAGGCTCTCTGGTAAGAAGAATGGAAACAGAGAAGTAGCTCTGATTTTGAATATGTAAGGGTTGGCAGCCCCCTCTGTCGCTTATTAAATAAAGCCTCATAACCGATTTTTTTAAAAAGAAAAAGATATCATCCATTAATCTTAGAAGTATTGTCATAGTATTGTGTAATATAAATTGCATAATGACTCACTCATGCAATCATGTGTTTTTTTTTAAAGTAATATTCCAAATTATTCTTTGTGTATATTGTCATATTGGTATCCTTACTTCTAATCCAACTTCATGATAACACATGCTTCCAATATTTGGTTTATTAGTGCCTCGATTATTTGTAGGGGATATATATATATATATATATATATACTATAATCTTGTTCAATCTAAAAGATCTACACATTTTCTCTAACATCCATCTTTCAATAGAAATGTCGGCTACACCTATGGACCTACACATCTTCTACACTTGTGGACCTGCACACCTGCTACACTTGTCATCAATGAATTACTT
Source organism: Picea engelmannii (assembly GCA_009831015.1). NCBI lineage: Eukaryota > Viridiplantae > Streptophyta > Pinopsida > Pinales > Pinaceae > Picea > Picea engelmannii. Next base: position 197,475 of record ML784169.1, read on the forward strand.
ACTATCTTGTTGAATGCCAAGGTCACCATCCCACTCAGGACAAATCGCTATCCTAAGTTGTTTTTAAAAAGAACTTCTTGCATCTTGTTGAGAAAGTAGAGACATTGTAATATGTCATTACCATATTACAATGTAATATGGTAATCCCATACTACATTGTAATATGGAATTACCATATTACAATGTAATATGGTAATCCCATACTACATTGTAATATGGCATTACCATATTACAATGTAATATGGTAATACCATACTACAATGTAATATGGCATTACCATATTACATTGTAATATGGTATACCATATTACAATGTAATATGGTAATACCATATCTCCTGTATTTTATTTTATTTTAACTTAAAGGAGGTGTCGCAATATCGACAATAGGTCATCGAAAACCAATTTTTATTCGTCGCAATTTGCCATGGTTTTGTGTCGCACATACAACATCTGCGTCGTAAGTTTTTGTCTTAGCATAACTTTTTGTCACTATTGCCACGCTTTTGCGTCACAACTTTCCATAAAAATTTTTAAATTTCCATGGTTTTTCGTTGCAATTTTCCACACTTTTGCATTGCACATACAACATCTGCATTGTAATTTTTTGTCTTGGCATAAATTTTCGTCACTATTGCCACACTTTTGCGTTGCAACTTTCCACAATTTTTTTTACATTGCCACAGTTTTTCGTCGTAATTGCGACAGAGTTTCGAACCAATTTCGATGATGCATAGGGTTAACCCATCTTGATGGTGATGAAACGTGGAGAGCTAATTTCATCGTTGTTTCCATGAACACCTAGTTCATGGATATAGCGACGAAAAAAAGTCTTTGATTTCGTGGAAATTGCGACAGATAAGTGTGGCAAAAGCAATGAAAAACCATCACAAATTTGGTCATATGTACTAGTGAGGTGTGTACCGTGCTCAAACAAGATATATCAATTATAAACCAACATTCCTTACCATTCACACATATAGTGCACACTTATTTCATTCTTCCTCACTCCTCATACATACCAAATAGTATTTTGAACTCATGAACTCACTATTAAATTCCACTCAATCGTCAACTTACGACTACTCATATGGTATCTCTCTATTAACTATGAACGAACTACCTCTACCGAAAAACCCATTACATATTTATACATTGATATTATGGCTTAGCCCATTACAAAATGGACCAAAATGTCTAACTACTTCTAACTAACTTTTTCCTTCAACATTCTTTGACCCATGAAAATGTGATAATTGTTTTCCTTTCTTCCATGTGCACTGCTACTTAGCTGACTTGTCGTGCAATTTTCTCCTTCGTGATTCCCAAAAATTGTCCCAAAATGTCCTTCTCCAACAAACCCCCAACACTCACATGTGACTCGTCCCGAGCCACTCAGTTATGTTGATTCACTGCCTTTAGTTTCATAATGAGTTTCTCAAAAGTCTCCCTAGCAGTTGTGATCTTTTCCCTTACTTCTACTTCTCACATTGATATCTCTTCTACAGCCTGCGCGGTGATAGGTGTCTACGGATTCTCTTCGCTCTCTTGTACTTCTTGCTTTACCTTGCCTTGTACTGTTGCAATTTATTTTGTTACCTTGAAGGATTCTTCTTGTAGTGGCTCTAACCTCTATGACAATGTTTGCTGCTCAGCACTGATTTGATTTATCTCCTAATTTATCTGCATGTTCTCCACTAAGGCTTCCATCTTTTCCATTGTGGGTAGATTATCATCGTGTCTTTAATATTTTGCACCATATCTTGCGCATTATGTAGCTTCTAATCTAATTCTTTTATTTATTCATTCGCTAGTAGTGTAGTCCATACTTGTGTGCTTTATTCATAAAGCTTCGCAGATTCTTCATCCATGCTCTTCATGATTTTTGTTGTCATCGCAATTGTCTTCTCTCTCTACTTTGTTTCTTCTGGTGGCATACTTGGTGTTTGGTGTGCTTCCAAATCAATCATCTTCATGTGCAAGCCTTGTATGGCTTCACCGATATTTGTGACTTGTTCTTATAAAGGGGTGTCTACCTACATAAACACTTCTAAAATGTTACTATAGACCCCCTATACCACATGTTTCAATATTTTTGTCCTCTACGCTTCCTCATCCCTCTCTTGCATGAGTTTATTGCATTATTTTTGTAGCATATCCTTATATGCAACTACCTTAGTCAACTCCATCGATGTTGACACCATGCACAATTAAATTTCTTACATGACACTCATCTGCAAACTATGTAAAACTTCTACAAGAAACTGAGACAATAGCAAGTCAATATGACTAAGTTCCCTTTCATTCTCTTGAAACTCTATCATAGGGAATTATAAAGCTCCATCTACTATCTTCATCACCCGATGCTCTCCTGATGTTGTAGATAGGTGGGATGTCATCGATTGATCCTCTATCGTATGTGCTATATTCTTCATATGCTCTTGTTCTCATGTTCTAACATGACTGATCCTAGTGTCTCCAAAATTTGTTGCGGTGCGGAAATATATGATTTCATGTTTGAGTCCAATTATTCTTGATTCTACACCGCTTGCTCAAAATCCTCGTCAGTAACCTCCTTAACTTGATCCACGATCTTGTCTAAGTCATCATTTGTTAATGCTCGAATGGCCACTTTCTTTATGGATTTTTTCTTCTTCCGATGTTGTCCTATTGGTCCCTTAGGGTGTTCTTTTATTTTCTCTCCAATAGATGGTGGGACTTCATGCACATCTTCTTCGCCATTTCCTTTCTCTCCTTCTTCCTCTTCTTAATCTTTTTCTGGTTATGTTGCCCTCTAGTTCTGTCTCCTTCCTTGGTTCTATCTATGGGATTGTCCACTCTTCATCCTAGTCTTCTATAGTTTTTCTAACTTCATCTTCTGTCACTCTATATCTACTCCACAGTTAATACTGATCTGGGTCCTTCTTGTCTTGGACATACATATGATGTCTTCCTTCTTTAAAGTGTGAAAACCCCTTGTATTATTTCACTACATGTGATAGTATGTCAGTTGTATTATGGATGCTTTGTCGAATTACCTCTTTGTACACATAGAAAGTAACGTTATTATCCAATTGTCTCTACTTATGCGCACTATGCCACAAGTTCACATATCTCGTTGCAAACATGGTTTCTTTGCATCTCCCAGGAATTGAGTCTCCTCTGAATCTCTACAAGCCACTAATGCAATTAATATCAACAACCATGAATAGTGAAATTATGTTCCCTTATCTTGTGCCTCCTTGCAGTCCATAAAAAATGGTTTTAACATGAACGTCACCCGATTTATTTGTACTCCTGCAATGCACTTCTCGGATGTTGTAATTACCCCTGTTGGTACTTGATTTTTACGGAATTTTCATAACAAATTATAGGTCATCACCTGCATCGTGACCCTAATTGTATCATCATTAATAATTAGCATGTCCAAACCACACTCTCCACTGAATGTGTTGTATTTATCCTTGATTTTCTCTACCAGTGCCTTCTCCTTCGACTTGTCTTTGAATAATGGCAATGGGGTTTCCCCTACTGATGGTAACCTAGTGATCCACACAACACATTCAGTGTCTATCCACGCCAGCCTATCCAACCATAGAAATCCTCCATGGACACAGATGATTAGCAACTTGACACATATGTTTATCTTCACACTCCTACCAAAATGTGAAATGTATAACATATTCAAAATGATAATTTTATCTATCCCTATAGCTAATTCATGTGGATCTACTATTATAGCCTATGAATTCAAGGTGAGATTTACGATCCTATACTTGTCTGGTGTCAACTCTGGGAATTTTTTTACGTCTATCAAGTCATGTTCTTCATACTTCATACCTTGGATATGCACAAGGGTTCGTGGGTTCGACATAGATTTTGACCTGAGTGGGATCTTCTTCTACCGGACTGAGGTCATATTCTTTGTGCGGTACAATCTTAAGTATTACATCAATGTCTCTTTCTTTAATCTCACTATGTTGTTATTCTCTCTTTTCCACGGTCCTCTTCCTATTATATTAAAACCTCTTTCCACTACACAATATCCAAATCTCTTCTTCTCTCACACCTTCTTCTTCTCTCGACTTCATCAACTCATATGTTCCTTATTCATTCTTCCTTGCAACACTCAGACCATTCCCTGGTCAGCCCCTAGTCCCCCTTATGCACAAAGGAGATTGAGTGCTAAATCAATCAGATTCCATATTCAAACTCCCTTATCACACAACAACATCTTAATCCAACTACATAGTGACTTCAAGTATCTTTCGTGCGGACCCTTAAAGAATTCCATTTCAGTAGTATTATACGACTGAGTACAATCTATCGCAAATTCAGTAATGTAACCTCCCAGTATACTATCTAGATAGTAATTGATTGCACGTGATACCCGATTTATTATAATATTAACTACCTGGATCAACTCAAGAGTCTAGTTTCTTGGAACCACAGTGCAGTATCTTCCATTCTATTGAATAAATCTTTGGATCTTCTTTGCTAAAATATTCAGGAAATCAACAAAGAAAATTTCATTCAAATCGCATGCAAAGGAACTTATTCATATCGACTTGGTGTTGTCTTAGTTTCCCATAGAAGTATTACATAGTTTACAAACAAGCATCACGTAGGAAATTCAATTGCATGTGGTGTCAACATCGATGGAGTTGACCAAGGTAGTTCCAGATAAGGATATGTTACAGGAAGAATGTAAAAAAATTATGAAGGATATGGATGAGGCAGCGCAAAGGACATAAATATTGAAACATGTAGTACAGGGGGTCTATAGTAACATTTCAAAAGTGTTTATGGAGACAGACACCCCTTTATAAGAAAAATTCATGAAGATCGGTGAAGCCATACACGACTTCCGCATGAAGATTATTGATTTGGAAGCACGCTAGACATAGAGTACGCCACCAGAATAAAGAGAGCAGAGAGAGAGAGAAGAGAGTTGCAATGAAAGTAGAAAGCATGAAGAGCATGGATGAAGAATGTGTGAATATTTACGAAGAAAGCACACAAGTATGGACTACGCTAATGGAGATTGCAAAAATAAAACCATCAGATCATAAGCTACATAATTCACAAGAGAAGGTGCAGAAGATTAAATACACGATGAGTACTCTACCCGTAAAGGGAAAATTAATGGTTTCCTTAGTGGTGAACATGTAGGTAAATCGAGAGATAATTTAAATAAGAGCTAAGCAGTAGATGGTGGCACATAATTTAGAGCCATTGCAAGAAGAAGCGTTCAAGGAAATAGAAGAAATCACAACAGTACAAGGCAAGGTGAAGAAAGTAGTACAAGAGAGAGAAGAGAAGAAACATACACCTATCACTGCACAAGCTACGAAAGAAATATCAGCGTAGGAAGTAGAAGCAAGGGAAAAGATCACAAATTCTAGGGAGAATTTTGAGAAACTCATTACGACATTGAAGGTAGCGAAGCAACAAAAATGAATGAATAGGGATGAGCCAAAAGTGAGTGTTGGGGGGCTATTGGAGTAGGAAATTTTGGGAATCGCGCAGTAGAAAACTGTGTGACAAGTCAGCTAAGGAGCAGCGCGCATGGAAGAAAGGAAGACAGTCAGCACATTTTCAGGGGTCAAATTGTGCGGAAGGAAGAATTTAGTTAGATGTAGTTAGACATTTTGGTCCATTTTGTAACGGGATAAGCCTTAATATCAATGTATAAATATGTAATGGGTTTTTGGGTAGAGGTAGTTTGTTCATAGTTAATAGAGAGAGACCATATGAGTATTTGTAATTTGATAATTGAATGGAATGGAATAGTGAGTATAGAAGACTAGTTTATGTATGAAGAGTAAGGCATAATGAACTAAGTGTGCACTGTATGTGCGATTGGTAAGTCATGTGGGTTATAAATGATACATCTTGTATGAGTGCAATGCACACCTTTTGTAAGAGATGATGTTGTATGATAATATAAAAATCTTGTCTCTATGGGCATAGCCCAATTTGGGGTGAACCACATTAAATCTTTGGGTCATGATGTATGTTGTGTTGTGATGTGTTTGTTTTTTGTTTGGTTTATGGAACACATATAATGTATGAATGGTTAATACACATATGTTAGATTCTATGATGATTCGACACACAACATATTTTGGTATAATGAATGAATGTTAAGTATGAAAAATATGATGAATGCCTCCCATTCCTCCATGATTTTGGAAACCTAGTTCCTGTAGTCCCTATAGATACATCCGGTGAGACTTCACCTGCTTGCGGGTGATTCTGAAGGGGACGATATATTTAGGGTTTTGTTGGTGAATTAATGTTGAACCCATGGTCTGCCCACTACACGCCAACAAATGGTTCTTTTGTTGGGATCGGGATCTGCGATTGAGGGGGATGTGGAGACCAACTAAGGAGGACCTTGGACAATGGTTTGATGTGAAGGAGATCGAGTTTGCATTAGATCAAAATAATAATCCGAGGATCAACACAGAGAAATGGATACAAAGGTATGTTTATAAAAATGGTCTTCCTTTTATGCTAAATGACTACCACTATTAATGGCTCAAGCCTCTGATTCTCTTGAAATGATAAATAATATATCTTTAAAAGGGGCATGGGAGTTTCATGGTTGAATTTGTGTGTTAATGCTCGAGTAAATGTCTGAGAATATAAACACTTCCCAGCACTCAAATCCAGTGGTTATCAAGAAGATGAACCCGAAACCCTATTTCAGATCCTTGGAACCTCTGCAGCCGAAAATTAGGATCTTTACAAATAATAACCTCAGGGTTCACAATGTTGAACTATGTATATTATGAGACTACAGAATGAGCATCCTTCTCGAAATAGCTTGAAGAATAAGGTTAATAAGGCACAAAGAATCCAATAATTGTGGCATACAAGCTACTGCATCTGCAGAAGGGAAGACACCAACCATGATAGCGTCCAAAAAAAACAATTACGTTCGGAAGACCAGTAGCATCTAGAATAGCAAGTTGGAATTTTGTGAATAAGATCACTCATGACTGTGGCTGCAAATGAAAATACCTCACCATCAAAGTCTTTTGATCTTCTTAATATAGTGCACAAGAAAAATGGCAAAGCACTCTCTTCAAATCCATACATCCTTGCATTATTTCCAAGAGCATATGTGCCAAGAGATATAGCACAAAGCAAAGCCTTCATAAGAAGTCTTCCATGATAAGGGACCAATGTGTCAGATTGAGCTATCTGTGTTTCCTTTGAAACCTGATTTTGATTCTCCACTCCACTTCTTTACTCTCCCCTCAAAATGGCAGACCTCAAGCTTCAAGCGTGCTATGGTGCTATCCAAGCCTTTTAAATCCTTAAATGAGATTGCAGTAAGATTACTATAGTCCATAAAGGCCTCAAGAACATGCACAACATCTGTTACCAAGTGTATGTGTTGTGGATCTAGATATTTGAGAAGAGGGAGAAAATTTGGCCTTAAGCCCACATCCCTTAAAGCAATGCAGTCAGAAGAAGAAGAAACTAAAACTATTACAAGAGAAAGCAGTGCTTCTAGGAAAGATATCGAACAATAGGAAGATTCACTGGTAAGGGTGCTTATTGCCTTCTGCATTAGACTAGGTAAGATGCCACGATGTCCTCCTAGTGTCCTCCTACCTGTTTTTCTTGGACAGTACCCTCGACCTTTATCCTTTGGTGGGTGTAACTCAGTGCTCATTTTAATTGTTTTGGCCATCATGTCTTGAGACACCTCAGCTAAGGAACCATGAACATGAGCAAATGTAATCTCAATGAGTGTGCTAATACTGATATTTGTTTTATAGTTGTGTAGGTCACATGGTACTAGAACATAGGAGCGGGAGCTGGAGTTTGTCCTTCAAGCCCAGAACTTGATAAAATACAACAATTTTGCATAAGGCCGAGAGCCAACTAAAAGACCAGAAATTCAATAAATGAAGCCACAAGCTGAAAATGGCTTTATAAAATTTTAAGTTCTAGGTATTAACATGTTTTGGTGCTACAGGAATAACCCTATTCCCATAACAAGGAAAAATTGAAATGTTCATATCTAGATACTAACATTGGCTCCTTCTGGGGATGGCATACTCCCTGCGAGTTGCCAAGAACAAGTAGACCATGTGCCTTAATCTTTTTCCATTTGTCTAACCTGATCTTGCAAGCTTTTGCCTCTGCAAACATTCACATTCTTCTGTGCCTAGTCCATTGGGTTGTGGAGTCATTCAATATTATTTTAATTCTAGCCCCAAACCTTTACAACTTATTCAAACTCTAACAAAGTGTTGAAAACAAAGTCGCTGCAAATCTGATTACACTAAGCAAACTGCAAAAACAAATGCTCAAGAAGAGACTCCCTACTTCTAACCAGTTTCTTCCATTAGATCAGGTAAAATCGTGCTTCTAGTGAAGCCATGATAACCTCTAGCTGACTATAAAAACTCCTTGCATGCAAAACAAGATCAAAGAAAACTTTATTTTGTGTAACAAAATTTTAACTTGTAACACATATTTACAACCACCATCTTTTTTAATTTGAAACTTTGCAAGGCTGAAAACTTCTGAGAAGAATGACTCCATATAAATAGCTATAGGATCATAGAAGAAATAAGTAGATTGATAACCAAACATGGTTACCTTTGCTTGCTTTTCGATGTGTACTTCAACTTCTGATGTATGGCTACCATAATCTGGTTTCGACTATTCATGACTAATGGGCAGAATGTTTTCATAAATCTGTTGATTGGCTTCTATCACCATAAATATAGTAGGTTGTTGATAACCTTCCATAATTTCATTATGTTTATCAAGTTCATCAACCACAATATGTTGAAGAAACACTTGTTCTTTATACTCATCATAAGCACAAGCTTTTCCATTCAAATCTAAAACTGCAGGGGCATCAAGAACAAGATCAAGTGCATCTACAGCTATGCAGTCATCTTTCTTATCATCAATGGTATCTTGAAGGTCTTCCTTAATAAAATGATTTCCATCCTTGCAAACAGATGAAAACTCTAGTTTCTGCTGAATATGCTTCTCAAATATATCACAACAATTTTCAAAAAGACTTTCAGCTGAAAAATTGTCTTTATAAAATATATTGAAAGTATCATGAAAACTTGCCAATGAATTAATACTTGAAGCTGGAAGCGATCTAAACCAGTCGAGGGCTGCTCCCTTCAATGAGTATCTGAAAAGATTGATCTTGACATCCTCATGCACAATCCGACGTCCATGAATAAACTCATGAAAATATAGTAGATGCCCAGCTGGAACCTCCCAATATTCACCTTTAAATGTAGGAAGGATACCTTCCCATTCAGCTCTGCTAAGAATTGGGTTTGGAAAACCAATGACATTTCAAAAATCACAAAAAGCAAACCTTTGAGCCAAAATGGCTTCCATGATTGGATCCAGTGGAGTCACCTATTAATCTTTAGACAGTAGGGTCACCATGGTGATAGATCTACAGTCATGTATATGTCCCCTTCCTGTTCACCATCAAGAAGCGGATCTAATCTTTGTCATTCTCCCAGGGATAAATACTTCGTGTCTCCGTCCCCGGCAACAGTGCCAAAAATGTTAGTGCTAGAAGTTGCCCCTAGACTGCTATAGGGTCAAGCCTAGCCCATCTTCAGTTATTGCAATGATTTTATAAATAAGAATGTGTTTGAGTTTTGAAATAAGGTGGATGAGGTAGATGACGAGAGAAAGAATAAGAGAAACAAGCTAAAAGCATATCAGTTAAAACACCATTGGGCATGGAGTCAAGTAAACACCCTGTTAATCAAAGGCAATAAAATTGTATATCAGATAACACATTTGTATGTAAATGGGTAGAATACTATGGAATAAATGAAAAGTAGAACACCTCATCAAACTAAGAATCTCTTTGTCAAATGGATGCAACGGTACTTGAAACAAAACACATGGATGATAGGCAGTCATGACAAAATATTTACCGCTTGTGAATGTATCCTCCATAAGCAGCCATTGATTCTCAATGTCTGTAATTCATTCAATTAAGAAGAAAGATAGAATGTAAAACAAGGAAGATGGAAAAACGGTGTTTAGACAAGAAGATCACAATCTGATAAAACAAATGTCATATATCTTCAATGTCAAAAGCAATTCCTAATATACAATGCCTTCAGGTTCTAATCATTCTCACGGATGTTATTTCATCAATATCTCATCAGACTTCCATCCCTCTCCTTTTTTCTTTACAAATGATATATATCTTATAGTTAACAAACTGTCTCTTATTTCTAGGAAGAAAAATCAATTAATAAACTAAATCTTGGAACAGAATGCAAGGTGTCTTGAGTGTTGTAACTGGAGTCCAATCTCCTTAGATTTGCAATGATCTTTTTAGTGATCTTCTGCCATCTATAATCAATCACTGATAATTCACTGCCTGCTAATTGTGTGCTTGAAAATATGGAAAGTTTGGATACTTTGCCACCTGTTGCATTGATGTTAGATGTGAAATCAAATTCCATTCATGTTGTCCTCAAAACTGGATCGAATCCTTCACTCTACCATTTGTTTCTTTTTCTGCCTATTATGCCTTTCAATGTTGAGAGGTGGTTAAAGCATGGGAAAAGGTCTCGAATGTTGAAGATGAACTGCCACTTCTGCTTTAATTATTTTCTTAACAAATCTGGAATTGATTTGTCACCTTTGACTGCTTGAAAAGATTGCTCGAATTTGGAACATTTATCCAAGTCAAACTTGTCATTTTGATTACTTGATATTTTCCCGAAAATATGGAAATCAACTTCTTTAATTAACACTCTACCACCTGTGCCTTATTTGAAGAGATTAGATTCCCTTTCCTGAGCTTGAAAACATAATTAGCCTTTCTATGAATGCAATCGATAATGATAGCATATTGATAAATTAATTCAACCTTTGAGAGATATTTATTTGTTGTCAATTGTTTGTGCTAGTGTGTTGTCAATATTTCACAACTTCATGACACCTAGGCGGGTTCCCATTTCAGTCTATATATGCCTGTATGTTCCTGCTAGGGATTTACATGGAAAATTCTGTCTTGAAAACTTTTCTCGACTGCCAATAGCATCCTGAACATCTGGTGAGTTGAAAAACAAAATCTTGTTAAAAAACTCAACACACAAACTTCAAATGGTCGTTTCAATACTATGAACAGACACATGAAGACATGAGATAATTTAGGATTTGTTCGCCATCTCTATCCTATTACATAGATCCTCTACTGGAATGATCATTGCAGTTGCAATTTCCTCTATTCGATTTCTGCTAAGGTTCATAAATGACTTAATCAAATCACCATCCAAGGAATTTGATCAACGGTCTTCCTTTTATGCTAAATGACTGCCACTATTAATGGCTCAAGCCCCTGATTCTCGCGAAATGATAAACAATATATCTTTAAAAGGGGCATGGGAGTTTCATGGTTGAATTTGTGTGCTAATGCTCGAGTAAATGTCTGAGAATATAAACACTTCCCAGCGCTCAAAGCCAGTGGTTATCAAGAAGACGAACTCGAAACCCTGTTTCAAATCCTTGGAACCTCTGCAGCCGAAAATTAGGATCTTTACAAATAATAACCTCAGGGTTCCCAATGTTGAACTATGTATATTCTGAGACTACAAGATGAGCATCCTTCCTGAAATAGCTTGAAGACCAAGGTTAATAAGGCACAAAGCATCCAAGAATTGCGACATACAAGCTACTACATCTGTAGAAGGGAAGACACCAACCATGATAGCATCCAAAGAAAACAAATACGTTCGGCAGACCAGCAACATCTAGAATAACAAGTTGGAATTTTGTGAATAAGATAACTCATGACTGTGGCTGCAAATGAAAATACCGCACCATCAAATTCTTTTGATCTTCTTAATATAGTGCACAAGAAAAATGGCAAAGCACTCTCTTCAAATCCATACAGCCTTGCATTATTTCCAAGAGCATATGTGCCAAGAGATATAGCACGAAGCAAAGCCTTCATAAGAAGTCTTCTATGATAAGAGACCAATGTGTCAGATTGAGCTATCTATGTTGCCTTTGAAACCTGATTGTGATTCTCCACTCCGCTTCTTTACTCTCCCCTCAAAATGGTAGACCTCAAGCTTCAAGCATGCTATGGTGCTATCCAAGCCTCTTAAATCCTTAAATGAGATTGCAGTAAGATTACTACAGTCCATAAAGGCCTCAAGAACATGCACAACAACTGTTACCAAGTGTATGTGTTGTGGATCTAGATCTTTGAGAAGAGGGAGCAAAGTTGGCCTTAAGCCCACATCACTTAAAGCAGTGTAGTCAGAAGAAGAAGAAACTAAAACGGTTACAAGAGAAAGCAATGCTTCTAGGAAATATATCGAACAATAGGAAGATTCACTGGAAAGGGTGCTTATTGCCTTCTGCATTAGACTAGGTAAGATGCCACGATGTCCTCCTGGTGTCCTCCTACCTATTGTTCTTGGACAATACCCTCGACCTTTCTCCTTTGGTGGGTGTAAATCAGTGCTCCTTTTAATTGTTTTGGCCATCATGTATTGAGACACCTCAGCTAAGGAACCATGAACATGAGAAAATGCAATCTCAACGATTGTGCTAATACTGATATGTGTTTTGTAGCTGTGTACGTCACATGGTACTGGAACATAGGAGTTGTTGGTCACAATAATTGCTTAATTGATTCAAACAACCAAGTGATACATAAATTATCAACCCAGGGAAGTCTTTTATTTCAAAGATAACCACGCACTATATATGCTCAATTCCAAATGCAACTTACAGTTGTAGTAAATGAAACTATGCTAATCACACTTGCTTGAGTATACTGAAGTTCTGAATTAAATCACAGGAAAACAACTTCCCTATTGCAGATCTTAAAGATTAATCTAAGAATCCTGGATTACATTATAAATAATACTTGCAATGGGAAAGAACAACTATTCTGCAACCAGAGAATAGGACCCTTACTCTCAAACAGAGACTTCAGTGCTAACACTCTTTTATGAAAACAGTAAGCAGAAGACAATTAACTCTATCTAACAGAGAACAAGGTTTTCTAGTTCCTTCCTTTCTAAGCAGGAGCCTTAAGCCCTATTTCTGTTTTAGCACACTTTTGAAATTGAGGTTTACAGAGAAAGGGATGGTATGATCCCTTCCTTTCTGAGCAGGAACCCTTCACCCAATCCCTGGCTAGCACACTTGCAGAATTAAATGAAATCTACAGAAGACAAGGTGTTCTGATTCCTTCCTGTCTGAGCAGGAACCCTTAACCCAATCCTTGGCTAGCACACTTGCAGAATTTAAATGAAATCTACAGAAGACAAGGTGTTCTGATTCCTTCCTGTCTGAGCAGGAATCGTTAACCCAATCTTTGGCTAGCACTCTTGCAGAATTAAATGAAATCTATAGAAGACAAGGTGTTCTGATTCCTTCCTGTCTGAGCAGGAATCCTTAACCCAATCTCTGGCTAGCACACTTGCAGAATTAAATGAAATCTACAGAAGACAAGGTGTTCTGATTTCTTCATGTCTGAGCAGGAACCCTTAACCCAGTCTCTGGCTAGTCCTCATAAAACCATCACACAAGATTGCTAAAGAATTACGATTTTCATTTAATAAACTAAGACAGAGTTCAGTAGTGTTTCAGCAAAGCGAAATTCATTAACAGTAGTGTTTTAGCAAACAAAAGCTAATCAAATCATAAACAGAGATTGAATTAACACACTTCTAAAACTAACGGGTGAATCTTGTGATGAAGGTGGGCCCTCCCTTCTCACAAGATTCCCCTGAAACGGGAAAGCTAGAGATGGATAATCAAAG
>ML784169.1:222688-269253 GCA_009831015.1 Picea engelmannii
AAACAAAAGCTAATCAAATCATAAACAGAGATTGAATTAACACACTTCTAAAACTAACGGGTGAATCTTGTGATGAAGGTGGGCCCTCCCTTCTCACAAGATTCCCCTGACACGGGAAAGCTAGAGACGGATAATCAAAGCAGTCTTTTATTCATCTGTCAAAACATGAAATTACAATATGCAAAAGTGAAGTACGTCCCCCTCTCTCTGAAGCGTTTCAGTACATAAAAACTTCGATTCTTCGAATGAAGAATTCCCCCTATTTAAAGAGGGAAACCCCTCGATACAATATATCAAAGATTACAATGTATATCTGAATCCTATCTTTAGTCGGATCTTCTTTCTAAACCAGAGCAAGATGTCCTAGTCTTACGCAACAGAAATGCTATTACAGGAGCTGGATGAGATATGACTGGAGTAACAGCTTCCTCTCGTAGCTGCCAATGTTGTTTCAGCATCGCAATTCACAGGTTGTTTCAGCCACATGAATTGCGCTCTTGGTTGTGTCGGCTTTGGTGCTTGTTGACCGCTGAATGTAACGGCTTCCTTTGTGTTTCAACATCGTTGGTTCTGGCGGTCTCTTCTGTGTTTCAGCATCTGCAGCTCTGGACTATGTAACAGCTCTGTGTTTCAGCATCTGCGACTCTGGACTGTGTAACAGCTCTGTGTTTCAGCATCTGCGACTCCGGACTGTGTGATAGTTCTGTGTTTCAGCAACAGCGACCTCGGACTGTATAGCCTCTTGTGTTTCAGCAACAGCGACCTTGGACTTGTGTGATAGTTCAGTGTTTCAGCAACGTGGCTCAAATGCTAATCTGCAGTCTAATCAATGGTTAAGTCCAAAAGTAATGTAAAATATTATGCAAAACAGATTAAATGTATAGTAATGAGAAGGGACGTTGTGTACCTTTGGATTGATCAGATAAAGTGATAGTATGAGTTTAAATACGATTGATCAAGGGTATAATAGTGGCAAAAAGTATAGGCAAAAAGGTACATAGTGTGGTCCTAACAGGAGCAAGAGATGGAATCTGTCCTTCAAGCCCAGAACTTGATAAAATACAACAACTTTTGCATAAGGCCGAGAGCCAACTAAAAGACCAGCAATTCAATAAAAGAAGCCACAAGCTGAAAATGGCTTTATAAAATTTTAAGTTCTAGGTATTAACACATTTCGGTGCTACAGGAATAACCCTATTCCTGTAACAAGGAAAAATTGAAATGTTCATATCTACATACTAACAGTCACTTTCGAATTATAACACCCTCGACTGAAGTGACCTCTAGTAACCTTGTTTACCCCTGTACAGCCCTGGCTATAGTCCAACGAGGTTGTTTAGACTACTAAGCCTCCTCTTTGGAGCTCCTATTCGGAAATGGACATTACAATCTAGAAGACTCCCTATTTTTTCCTTTGATAGGAGTTAGTGGGAACCTTGCCTTTAGGCACAAAGGCACCATATGTCCATAGTCAAAATAGAGTCTATAATGAAATGAAACATGTTCATAATCCATCTTTATTGTGTCCAACTTTGATCTTTGCTTTCCAACACAACTTGGTTAAGAATGCATTTTCTTAAATAAACTTAAATACAAACAAAATCATAGGTGTTGGGCACATAGCTACTAATTTCTAGAGTGAAGGTGATGAACTCACCCAAAACATTGACAATGGATTATATAGTGTGGTGACCCTTGTATTTCATGGGGAGATTATAGAATCTAACACATATCGGAATTGTTGTGTTCTAATTAAACCTATAATGACCCAACTTTCAAGAAAAGGGCCACACCCTTAAGTAACCAGACCCTCAACTAATATCATGTAAACCTATAATGACCCAACTTTCAAGAAAAGGGCCACACCCTTAAGTAACCAAACCCTCAACTAATATCATGTATTATTTTCATATCAATAATCAACTACAATATGAAATTTTTTTTTTCGTTGGATGGATATTGCTTATATCCTGTAGGAAAAAAAACCCATCATCCATTATAAATCTAGAGATTTTTCAATGAGGATAAAAAACCATTAAACCTACAAACCAAACCATATGCAAAAGCCTCCTTTTCATTTATCCATGGTACATATTAATGCATTCCATTCTTAATAAATTGATATTTTATTAATATTTTATTCTCTTTTGACACAAAAGTTGAGAAAATTCTCTTTCCTATTATGATCAAGGTTGTAAAGTTGGGCTCTATCTATAATGTCCCATGATAGATAATGTCCCTTGAAGCACACTAAGCTTTGACTCTAGTATATCAAAATGTGTTAATTGTTTTATTAACTAATAAAAAATAGATAACTACAAATACATGACATGTTAGATCACTAGGCAATATCAAGATAATCCATTAAGTGAAGCCTAGACCTAAATGATTTCATTGTGTTATCATAATTGGGAGTCCATGGGCCTTTTATTTTCCTGAAGTTGGTGTACTTATTCTTCTAAATCTACTATCCACACAACCAACTTTTGTTTTGTTATGATGGGCCGAATGCACTACTTCTCCAACTAAAATAACTAGACACTCTTCTTAATCAACTCTAGCTCATATTTCAAATCTAAGTTTCAAAATAAGCTCTTAGGTTACTAATTTAGTGTAGAGTTCCTCAATAGTAGCCTTATTTTATGTGAACCACTCTTTATGGATGGTAACCTATTTGTATAACCAACCATTTTTTCTCTACACATACACATGCTCTGTTAATGGGGTCTCCATACTCCAAAATTGATACTCTATTAAAATTCTATCTTTACTAGCATTACTAAATAGGCAAGAAGACAATGGGTACAATGCCTTGGACCTATTCTCACACAATGTATGTAATATCATAATTTTACTTCGTGAAATATTTGTAATTAAAATTGTTAAATACTTTGTGTTGGAGCAAGACATTTTGGGACAAGTTTTTAAAATCACACAGGCACAAACCGCGTGACAAGTCGGCTAAGGAGAAACATGCACGGAAGAAAGGAAGACAATTAACACATTTCCATGGGTCAGAGCACGTGGAAGGAGGAATTTAGTTAGAAGTAGTTAGACATTTTGGTCCATTTTGTAACGGGATAAGCCCTAATATCAATGTATAAATATGTAATGATTTTTTGGCTAGAGACAGTTTGTTTGGAGTTAATAGAGAGAGACCATATGAGTAGTCATAAGTTGATGATTGAGTGGAATGGAATAGTGAGTTCGTGAGTTTGTGAGTTCATAAGACTAGTTTGTATGTATGAGGAGTAAGGCATAATGAACTAAGTGTGCACTACATGCGCAAACAGTAAGGTGTGTTGGGTTATAACCGATATATCTTGTATGAGTGCAGTGTACACCTTTTGTAAGAGATGATGTTGTATGATAATATAAGAATCCTTTCGTTGTGGATGTAGCCCAGTTTGGGGTGAACCAAATTAAATCTTTGTGTCATGATGTATGTTGTATTGTATGTCTTTCTTTTCTGTTTGGTTTATGGTGCACATATAATGTATGGATGGTTAATATGAATATGTTATATGCTCTGGCAATTCCGCGCACAGGATATTTGGTATAATGAATGAATGTTAAGTATGACGAATATGATGAATGTCTCACATTCCTCCATGACTTTGGAAAGCCGGTTCCTGCAGTCCCCATAGATACATCGGGTGAGACTTCACTTTCTTCCAGGTGATGCCAAAGGGGCCAATATCTTTAGGGTTTCATTGGTGAATAAATGTTGAACCCTGGGTCTGCCCATTGCGCGCCAACAAATGGTTCTGTTGTTAGTGTTAGCGATAAAAAACGCACTGGTATTTTGATGAGTATTTCCATCAATCTTCAACTGATTTATTGTTTTCTTCAGTCTCTTTGCCAGTATCCTAACCTTCATAGTGTTCATTAATCTCTTGTTTGATTACTCTACTCACAAATCCTTTGTTTCTATACCTCCGGACTTGCAATACAAGATACAAATAAATATCATTTATTTTTCTTTAGTCTATGTTATAGAGATTATAAAACATAAAAAATATATCATTGTTTTATTTTTATGTTTTATATCCCATATTATGGACAAAGAAATATATAGGTTTATATATGCTAAGTTCAGGTCTGCACATCAAGTGCGTTCAATACAAAGTCAAAGTGCACAGTCATATATAAGGCCCCAAGCCAAAGCCGATTCCTCAAGCATAATCTCGATTCAAACTACAGTCACAAACCCGATTCTTATGACATGCTACAAAATCACATAAATCCCAGCACTAAGTCAAGTCATAAATCATGAGCTCCTATCCTATCCACCTCATCAACAAGTGTCGGTTATTGGATTTTGTAAATGTATCATGTAAGGTTTGGCGTAGGTGTCAATTTTGTAAATCATGAGTCTTATTTCACTAACAGCTATTAGTCAAAACTCAAGCCACGAATCAATCCACTAATCAAGCCATGTGGTCAACCAAAGCAATAACACGTCTTCTTCATGGGAGCAAGAAGGAAAACAACAGGGCGCAGAAGTGTGTTTGCAGATAATTTGTTTGTTTTCGTTTCTTCCAGGTCGCAGGAAATTGACAAAGATAACCCTTGGCGAGGATACCCAAGAGTTTGTTTGATAGCTTATTAGATTCTAAATGGTTTCCAGAGATCATTTGGCATGAGCATTAATCTTATTGGCAATGGTTTCTTCTTCAATGGAAATACTAGCATCTCCGTCGATGGGCATTTTACTTTCGAGTCTTATTAGTAGGTTATCAACAACATTGTTCTCCGCTTTCTATCTGAGAAGAAAACGCAATTAAGTGAAGATGGCAGTAGCTTAATTGCCTCCAGAGATCACCAATAACGACAGAGCTTCCAATCCTTCAACCCATACTAGCAACATATCTCATTTTCACTCCAAGTCTCCTATTTTTGCTGCTAACAAGGGGCGACATCACCATCCTCTAGATCTGAATACGCTGAAGGGACACCATGATGCATTCACATAGCTTTGTTTCACATCAGATTGTCGAATTTTGGCAACAGGTTGTGCAGACATAGTAGTGAGGGTCTTTAAACTGGATGATGCTTCAAGCAAAAGTTTCAAGTTTTTATGGATCAACATGGCAAGAAGAATTCATCCTGTAGCTATTGCATTTTGCAAGGAAAACATCACAACTAGTTGTTGGAGCACATAATATAAAACAATGTGTCTCTGTTCTTCTCTGAGTTTCCCACAAACCATTATCTTCGATGCATTGATATTGAGCAGTTTGAATGGTTCAAACAAGATTATTTGTGCCTAATTGACCCTGCTGACATTAATTCTCTTAAATTGGCGTTGGAGAAGATGTTTCACATCAAGCTGTAAGATATCAACTATCAATACCTAAATCAAAGAAAAATTGTGTTAGCATCTGAACACAAGTAAAGAAAGTCACAGTATCAATACAAATGAACAAAAAAAAAACTCTCTGTCAATTTATATGGAGCAAATTGAAGAAGACAATAAAGAATTTGGTTCAAATTCTAAAGGAACAAATGGCAGCCATGGAGGCAGAGTATAATCATTTTGAAGATTTCCTTTTTGACCAAGATAGAACTTTCACCAGTGAAAAAGGCTAAATTATAACTAGTTAGCTGGTGAAAAGCAAAGCTTTCACCGGCTAACTAGCAGATCATAGGGCGAATTAGCTGGTGAAACCTGAGATGGCCAGATTTGGTGAAATATCACCCAGATCTTATTTTTCTCAAACCAAACATACTGAAAATAGTTTCTAAAGATGCATATTGAATTTACACATCAAATTCAAGATCCAGATTTGATAATAAAGATGTTTGAAGAGGTGTCAAAGTCAGATTAGACACCTATTTTTGGGGCACAGAATCAGTTGTTTTTCCCAAAGATAGCAAATTCAATTCTATCATGATCAAAGTACATCTATGAGCCTTGGAAGGATATCTTCACACATCAAAGGTCGAGAAAGATGAAGACTCTTAAAAGAATATGAGATTGATCTTAATTTAGGATCATCTTCTATTATTTAGGATCTATTTTGACTATCTGTTTTTAGAATATTTGATCCATCTTTTTAGGATATGAAACTGCTTTGTAAAGGCTATAAAGCCTAGAGTGGGGTTTAGTCATAGGACGGAGGTTCAATCCTGGATACTTTGGCTATGTACTTTGACTTTGTTATGTTATATGAATCATTGTCTTCTTTGGTTATTATATATCAGTCTTTTCATATACTCCACTACTCTGTTATTTAATTCTGTTCAACTTAGTTATTTAGAATTGTTATCTTCTGGTATAGCTCATGAATATGAATTAGATGTTTCTTTACTGTCTTGTATGACCCTACATCTCTTGTACTTGGCTATCTTGAATGGTATTCTTCACACCTTTTTATCTACTGTAACTGATATCTGGTTTCTCAAAGCACTAGTTTATTTAGATGCATAACAAGTTGTCCTTTTCTTAGCCTTCTCAGTTATCCCATTGTTCCACACATACTTTGATTATTAAATTTCTTAAGTTACCAAGCATTCTTAGCCTACAACCCTAAGGAGTTTCTTGGAGTGATAACAGTTAGGACCTGGATCTGTGACTTAGGGGAATCTGGAGACCAACTAAGGAGGATATTGGACAATGGTTGGATGTGAAGGAGATCAAGTTTTCAGTAGATCAGAAAAAGAATTTGAGGATCAATGCAAAGAAATGGATACAAAGGTATGTTTTTACAGATTTGCATGAAATTTTCTTTTTTGATTTCCCGAATATTTTAGGGGAGTGGATCCAAAGATTTATTGAATAGAACGAAAGATACTGCATTGTGGTTCCAAGAAAATGGACTCCTGAGTTGATCCAGGAAGTTAATACTATAAGAAATTAGGTATCATGCACAGTTGATTACTGGCTGGATAGTATACTGGGAGGTTACATTACTGAATTTTTGATAGATTGTACTCAATCGTATAGTATTGTTAAAAGGGATTTCTTTAAGGTTTTGCACGAAATATACTTGAAGTCACTATCTACTTGTATTAATATTTTGTTGTTTGATAAGGGAGTTATGAAGATGGAATCTGATTGCTTTAGAAGCTAAGTGCCTTCGCGCATAAGGGGGACTAGGGGCTAACCTGGGAATGGTCTGAGTGTTGTAGAGAAGAATGAATAAGGAATGGATGAGTTGATGATGCCGAGATAATAACTAGGTGCAACAGAAGAAGATATTGGGGTATTGCATTGTAACGTCCCCGGCCATCAACCCACTTGTCGGGCAATGCTACTACGCGGAAACATTCTCATACTTATATAGTATGCATTTAAATGAAGTTAAATGGATTAACAGAGTAAACATATAATTACTGCTAACATACATAATTAATGGAATCAATAATAATTATCATCGTAACGGAATACATGATAATATTGCAAGCATCACAGACATGCATCACATATAAATTAAGTACACCATTAATACTTATCTTTGAAATTGTAGCAATTCCACCAACCACGGGAAGAACTTCCATGAACCTCCTATCCTTAGACCTCACTAATCATCACGCTCAATAGTGGGTCACCCCCGAGCTGGGACTAATCTCCACCCAAGGTAAGGGAATCCTAGACTAGGCTGAGGTTACAGGAAAACTACACAGATCAATCAGAAGGATTCTCCCCATGAGCCTTCTTACACCCACTACTCACGGACTCTCATTCCCCACATGTCTGTCCTGCCCGAGAGTATACACCTTTACAAGAAAATTCCATCGGTGCTTCACCTCCCTTTTGGGCCTTGAAAATAGGTCGGATCAGGAATTCTTAGAGCTCTGTAGCTAGTACTAGACTCTCTCTAGAAGAAACTGACTCCCCAATAGATTCCCTCACCTAGAGAGAGTTTCTCACAGGCCTGACAACCTGTCTCTTCTACCATGGGCCTGACAACCCGGTTCTTCCACCAGTTCCCAATTCAATTCCCGCAATTTCAAGATAACAACAACAACATCAAAGTTTTGTCCACTCACAGGTGACAGCAGCAACAACAACTTTCAACTAACTCACGGGTGACAACAACAATAAGAAAATGGGGTGTGTAAATAGGAAACGACAACATGCCACTAAAACACAACACGGTTCAGGTAACACCCATTTGCAGGATGTGTGACAAGCAATTCACGCAGAGGTTGAACACAAAATCAACAGTTCAGACAAAGGTGTATTGGTTCCTCAAGAAAACATCACAGGCTTCGGTTTTCAGAGCTGCATGAGGCTTACAAAACTTTGATGTAGAGATCCCTTAGTTTAGACAACAAACCGCAGAATGAAGAATGAACCCCCATCTCAGCTCAATTATTTGGTTAAATTGCATGTGCCTGAGCTGAAACATGTTGCCCATGAGGTTGCATGTGCTCCATCGGCATGCGTTCCCTCTTGCACACATTCTCCCTTCCAGGAACTTAGGATAAAAACATACATTTCACATAACTTTTGCAATAATAATATATTATTATTCCTAAGGACTTAAGCCCCTAAGATTAGCCCCTAGGCTCAACACTTAGCCTCTCTTCCCAACCTTTCAACCCCTTTTCCCTTACCCACCCTGTGGAAGCTTAGTCCCCCATCACTCTTTCTTCGTGATCGATCTGCACACAATGATGTTTAATATTTATTAATGTTCTGCATATTACATATACAAAAACAGGATCCTAGCCTTTGGCACTTAGGCTCTCCAGCCTAATAAACACATAAACCCACCATCTTATCAATACTTGGCTCACCATCCTACAAAACATGATTTACAATTCATAAACATGATTACAACAGGGCTCATCTTTGGGGATATTACAATCCCCTCCCCTTATTTTTGCACTATCCTCAGTGCAACTTTCACACAACATCAACAAGATTTTCAAAATCTTCAAAAAGATGCAGATATTATACCCACATAGCATCTTCATGTTCCCAAGTTTTGTCCTCAGGACCATACCAGATCCACTGGACCTTTACAAGCCCTATGGCTTGATTATGGAGCTGTTTTTTTTTCCAGTCCAATATGCGCATAGGATGCACTTGCAGGACACCTTCTCATTCCACCTGAGTCACATTCCAACCAATTACATGATTAACATCATGTATATATTTCTTAAGCAATGAAACATGAAACACATTATATACATTCATGGATGCAGTTAATGTAAGCATATATGCAACTGGCCCAATCCTTACTAGGATTTCAAATGGCCCACAAAATCTAGCTTCCAACTTGGCGTAGTTTCCCAGCTTCAGGGAACTTCTATTGGATTTTAATTTCAGGAAAACATGATCACCCAATTTAAACTCTCTATGGATTTTGTTCTTATCAGCATAACTTTTCTACCTGTCTTGGGCAACCTTTAAATTCTCCTTAATTTTTAGCATTTGTTCTTCTATTTCCTTAAGCAACTCTGGCCCAACTACTGCCCTATCAGCTGGGTTATCCTATCTTACTGGAGTATTTCACTTTCTACCATAAATTAATTCAAATGGGCTCATCTTCAATGATGCTTGATACCCATTATTGTAGGTGAATTCTACCAAATGGAGGTAGTCTTCCCATTTCGATCGTTTTTTCATCACATACATCCTTGGCATGTCTTATATCACTCTACTCACCCTTTCTGTCTGTCCATCAGACTCATGATGATAAGCTGTGATAAAGTTCAGATCCGTTCTGAATCCTTTGAACAACCCCTTCCAAAAATTTGAGGTAAATTTCGGGTCTCTGTCAGACACAATTGTCTTAGGGATTCCATGCAATCATGTTATTTCCTTCACAAAGATGTCGACAACATCCACTACTTTGTGAGTAGTCTTTAACGAAATGAAATGGGAACTTTCGTAATCTTGTCCACCACCACCATAATTGAATCATGTTGCTTGCCTGTTCTGGGCAATCCTGTGATGAATTCCATTATCACCACTTCCCACTTCCACTCAGGAATGGATAAAGGTTGCATCAACCCTGTTGGGTGCCTATGCTCAGCTTTAACCTTCTACCACTCCATACATCTCGCAATGTATCCAACAATCTCTTTCTTCATACCTGGCCAAAAGTAATGGCTCTTGACTGCTGCCACAATTTTCTGATATCCAGGGTGCCCTACATAAGGCACATTATGCATTTCATGCAAAATCACAAGTTTCAAATCCTGGACATTAGGTACATAAAAAAAAAAATTGTACAAAAGTGTTTCATCAGTTTCCAATTTATAATTTTCCACTTTCTGTGGCATCTCACCTTGTTGTAGCTTTTCTACCATCTCCATGTACTGCAAATCTGCATTTGCAGCTTCCAAATTTCTTCCCTTTATATTAGTTTGATACGTGCTAATGGTTGTAGCATGTAATTCGTGTACTCTCCTATTGAGTGCATCAACTACTTTATTCTCCTTTCCTTTGATATGCTTGATATCAAAATTGTACTCACACGGGAACTCCAACCACCTACTCCACCTAGCATTCAAGGCTGGTTGATCAAACAGATATGTCAGACCGTTGTGGTCTGTTCTCAGTTCGAACCTATTTCGCATGAGGTAATGCCTCCATTTCTTTAGAGCGTGTACTATGGATGCCAACTCCAAATCATGAGTTGCATAGTTCCTTTCGTTCTCTTTCAACTTTATGGATTCATAACAAATTACGAATCCATTCTGACTGAGGACCCCTCCCAGACCTTCTTTGCACGCATCAGTGCACACCATGAAATCTTTGTTTGGATTTGCAATCCTCAAGATTGGAGCACTGGTTAACAGTTGCTTCAATTGCTGGAAGATTTTCTCACAATCCTCTGTCCATTGAAACTTCTTCTCCTTCCTTTGCAAAAAAGTGATAGGGTGAGCTATCTCTGAGAACCCTACGAGAAACCTTCTATAGTAACCAGCTAGACCCATAAAGGATCTGAATTCCATCACATTCTTTGGCACTGACCATTCTATGATGGCTTCAATCTTCTCAAGCTATACAACTATACCATCCTTCGAGATAATATGCCCCAAGTAATGGATTTTCTTCTGATAAAATGAGCATTTTCTCAACTTGGCATACAATTGGTGCTCTCTTAGTACTTGCAACACCATCCTCAAATGTTTTTCATGCTCTTCTTCCAAATTGGAATACACCATAATTTCATCCAGGAAGACTATGCCAAACTTGTCTAGATAGTCCCTGAATACACCATTCATCAAACACATAAAAATAGCGGGTGCATTCGACAACCCAAATGGCACCACTGTGAACTTGTAATGACCATACCTTTTTCTAAAGGTAGTCTTGCTGATGTATTCATCCTTTATCCTCACCTGGTGATATCCTGACCTGAGGTCTATCTTCGAAAATATCTTCGCATTCTTCAATTGATCGAAGAGGTAATCAATCCTCGATAGAGGATATTTGTTCTTCACAGTTACTTTGTTCAATTGTCTGAAATCGATACACAATCTCAATGTTCCATCCTTATTCATCATGAACAGGACTGGGGCACCCCAAGGTGACACACTTGGGCATATGTACCCCTTCATCAGAAGCTCTTCAAGTTGCAATTGCAACTCTTTCATCTCTGGCGTACTCATTCTGTAAGGAGCTTTCGACACTGGAGCTCTCCAGGAATCAAGTTTACAAAGAAATCAATATCTCTCTTCGAGGGTAATCTGGGTACCTCTTGAAATAAATCTTCAAACTCTTTTATCACCACATGGTCTCCAATACTTGATACCTTATCCTTAGGTGTTTCCTCCACATGGTCTGCAAATAATTAAAATCCTTTTCTGTAGCACTTGTTCAACTACATTGCTGGGATTTCTCTATTAACAACAGCTCTAGGAATTCCTTGGATTGTTTTCTGATTCCCTTCCTCATCCAGGAAAGTGAATTCCTTGTTACAATAGTCCAAGATGGCATGGTGCTAATCCAACCAATCCATCCTAATTAGACATTCATAAGACCCTAAAGGTAGAACATTCAATTCAGCCTTTGTGCTCAGTCCTTTCATATCCACTAGACATGACTTAACTAACTCAATGAATTTTATCTTGGTTCCTGTAGCTAGCTACACTAACCAATACTTTTCATGTTTGCTTCTTGACAAATGCGAACTTTCCACCACTCTAAGATCTACATAACTATGTCTAGCCCTTGAATCAATTAAAATAGTAAATGGTTGGTTGTTAATCATACCTTCTACTTCAATCATGTGTGACTGAAATTCAGCTTGCTTGTTGTCCAAGGCTACATAGATCCTTGGCATTCTATTGCCCATGTCCTCCACTATTTCATCTTGTTGAACATTATGGACAACTCTCACTTTGTCATTTTTGTAGGGACAATCTATGTATTTATGGTTTGCCTGACAGCCCCAACATTGAATGGGTGTCTGTCTTGGTCTTTGTTCCCCTACTTCAACCATTATTGGCTCTCTAAACGATGGCTATCCTTGAGGAATATTTATGAAAAAGGGAGGTTTGTTTCCCTTCTGCCTCTGTTCTTTCTTGAACTTCCTCTGGTCATCCCAAGCCTTCTGAAAGGTAGGAATTTCTCTTTGATGCTCATATAAGCATTTCTCTCTTATTATCATTTCTTCCATGTATTAGGGTCATCATACTGGATCTTGTCACCAATGGAAGGTGGCAGTCCACTCAGATACCTTTGAATATTCAAAATTTATTCTTTAATGAATGGAACATACTTCAACAATTCCAAAAACCTACATTCATACTCATCAATGGTCATGTTGCCTATCTTGAATTCAAAGAAATCCTTCATCTTTCTATCATAATATCTCTTAGTCAAATACTTCTTCTCAAAATAATTCTTGAATTATTTCCATGTGATATCTTTCTCTCTAATGTGTTGCACCTGCACAAGTTGATCCCACCACATGTATTATTTTCCTTTCAGTTGATACATAGCAATTCTTCCTTCCGCATGAGAGGAATAATTTTGTAGTTGGAAGTATTTCCTCATACCAAGCAACCATGTTTCAGCATCTTCCTCCTTCTGATGTTCTTCATCAAACGTAGGAGGCTTAATCTTGTTCATCTCTCCCTTCAATTCATCCACTCCAAATCTCTTGCGCTTTCTGGTAGGAGATGGGCTTGAACTACCGTGTGTCCCTCTCTTGGAGTGACCTTGGGAGTGATGATGGTTTCTACCCACAGTCCTTGACCTTCTTCCCTCAGAAGTGTGGTGATTCCCTGTTCTGCTCGAGTCACTCTCCTTATCCAACTTCTTTTCTATTCTCTCCAAACTCTTTAACAACTTTATGTTGAATTCTCCTTTTTTTTTCGAAGCCTTTCTGAGCTTTCTGCTATCTGCTCGGTGAGTTTGGGCATATTTTTGAAATCCTTCAATGATCTTCCTTATGTTTCCTTTATTATCTATCTCTTCTCTATGACCATTGGAGTTCGATCCTTCAACTCCCAAATGAACATTCATTCCTTTTGCTTCATCCTCAGAACTGGAAGCAGTCCATGCCCTTTCCATTTATTTTTTACTCAGTGGAAATTCTATTCGGTTTTGGTGCTTGTTGAACTTCTGCATCACAATGTGTAGAAAACTGGAATTTTTCAGGTCATTATTCCTTAACAAATTCCACGGCATTCATAAATAACTTGATTTAAGAAAACATTCAATTTCCATGAATTTTCTAAGCTCTGCTTGGCTCTGTAGTGCACTAAGGCCTTAGCCCTTTTCTCTCAGTTTCCCAACCCACACGACCATGGTTTGTGACCAAGTGCTAGATCTCAAGGTTATCTAATTGGAACTTCGGGGTTTCAAGTTTTGGGGTTTTGGGATTTCAGCTCTGGAGGCTCTCACACTCGCTTCCCTCTCCAACTCCCAACTTTTTAACTTCCGACCTTTCTAGCCACCGGGTCCACAGCACAACTATCACCAACCATGATGTTGACACGTGGTGTACTTAAGAAGGTCCATGTTACCTAAGGTGACGCCATCTACCCCCACTACATCTATTTTTCCCTTCGGGACCCACTGGCACATGGCACACATCCCATGGATCCACATCCATCGAAGTGACGACGACCCAACCCACTATTTCGGCTCTTCAGGATTTCGCAATTTTGGGCTTCGGGAGTTTGTGCATCAGCACATCCCACTTCTCCCGATAGTCGAACTCCTGAAATTACTCTCCTCTTCTACTCGATCGAATGGACAAGATATTTTTCCCAGATCTACGGTGTATATCTTCTTGGAACTTCAGAGTTTTAGGTTTTGGGGGTTTGTGCCTCAACGCACCCCGCTTTTCCCGACAACCGAACTCCCGAAAGGCTTCTCGGATATCCTCCCGACAACTTCTCTGGATCTAACAGTCATAAAGTTTTTCCCCTTCTTTTCGAATAGATCCTATAGCTCCAACACCCCAAGTGTTGAGTGCCCTCTCTTTGTGGTCAAATACCACACCGCCTGCGGTTTTATTATACCGCTACTTCTCCTGAGCTTCGTACACGAATCAATAACCCATTAGCACTCAGAAACATTCTTAGGTTCGAAATTAGTCCTCCAGACACAATTTCCTATTGAAACCTTGGGTCCAAAGACCACTTATCCAGACCATGTAGGCTCAATGTTGAGACCTTGGGCACTGATACCATATTGTAACGTCCCCGACCATCAACCCACTTGTCGGGCAACACTACTACGCAGAAACATTCTCATACTTATATAGTATGCATTTAAATGAAGTTAAATGGCTTAATAGAGTAAAAATATAATTACTGCTAACATACATAATTAATGGAATCAACAATAATTATCATCGCAATGGAATACATGATAATATTGCAAGCATCACAGACATGCATCACATATAAATTAAGTACACCATTAATACTTATCTTTGAAACTGTAGCAACTCCACCAACCACATTCAAACCTTCCACAAACCTCCTAGCCTTAGACCTCACTACTCATCATGCTCAATAGTGGGTCACCCCCAAGATGGGACTAAGCTCCATCCAAGGTAAGGGAATCCTAGACTAGGCTGAGGTTATAGGAAAACTGCACAGAGAAATTAGAAGGATTATCCCTAGGATCCTTCTTACACCCACTACTCACAGACTCTCATTCCCCAGATGCTTGTTCCGCCCGGGAGTATACACCTTCACAAGCACAGTCCATCGGTGCTTCACCTCCCTTCTGAGCCTCGGCAATAGGCCAGATCAGGAATTCTCAGAGCTCCGTAGCTGGTGTTGGACTCTCTCTAGAATAAACCCACTCCCCAATAGACTCCCTCACCTAGAGAGAGTTTCTCACAGGTCTGACAACCCGTTTCTTCTACCATGGACCTGAAAATGTGGTTCTTCCACCAGTTCCCAATTCAATTCCTGCAAGTTCAGGATAACAACAAAAACATCAACATTTGGTCCACTCATATGTGACAACAACAACAACAACAACTTTCAACTAACTCACGGGTGACAGCAACAACATGAAAACGGGGTGTGTAAATAGGAAACGACAACAGGCCACTAAAACACAACACGGTTCAGGTAACACCCATTTGCAGGATGCGTGACAAGAAATTCACGCAGAGGCTGAACATAGACTCAACAGTTCAGACAAGGGTGTATTGGTTCCTCAAGAAAACATCATAGGCTTCAGTTTTCAGAGCTGCATGAGGCTTACAGAACTCAGACGCAGAGATCCCTCAGTTCAGACAGCGGACCGCATAATGAATAACGAACCCCCATCTGAGTTCAATTCCTCGGTTAAATTGCATGTGCCTGGGCTGACACATGTCGGCCATGAGGCTGCATGCGCTCCATCAACATGTGTTCCCTCTTGCACACGTTCCCCCTTCTAGAAACTTAGGATAAAAACATACATTTCACATAACTTTTGGAATAATAATAAATTATTATTCCTAAGGAATTAAGCCCTTAAGCGTAGCCCCTAGGTTCAACACTTAGCCTCTCTTCCCAACCTTTCAGCCCCTTTTTCCTTACCCACCTTGTGGAATATTATTCCCCCATCACTCTTTCTTCGTGGTCGGTCTGCACGCAACGATGTTTAATCTTTATTAATGTTCTTCATATTACATATACAAAAACAGGCTCCTGGCCTTTGGCACTTAGGCTCTCTGACCTAATAAGCACACAAGCCCACCAGCTTATCAATACTTGGCTCACCAACCTACAAAACATGATTTACAATTCATAAACATGATTACAACATGGCTCGTCTTTGGGGATATTACATGCACAGTGGAAAGAGGCTTCAATATAGTAGGAAGAGGAATATGGCTGAGAGAGAAGAGCATCATAGTGAGATTGAAGAAAGATACATTGGTCTAATACTCCATATCATACTGTGCACATAATATCAACTCAATCTGGTAGAAGAAGATCCCACTTAGGTCAGACTCTACATCAAACCCACGACCCCTTGTGCATATCCAAGGTCTGAAGTATGCAGACCATGACTTGACATATGTCATAAAATTCCTAGAGTTGACACCAAACAAGTATAGGACCATAAAGCTTACTCGAATTCACAGGCAGTAATAGTAGAGCCACAGGAATGGGCAGTAGGGTTGGAGAAAATTGACATTTTGAATTTGTTAGACATTCTACATTTTGTCAAGAGAGCGGAGATAACAATTTGTGTCAAGTTTCTACTTAGTTGTGTCCATGGAGGATTTTTATGGTTGGATAGTCCAGTGTCGATAGAAAATCAACTCATTACACGGATCAACGAGTTACAATCAACAGGGGAAGAACCATTGTCATTATTCATAGGCAAGTCGAAGAAGAAGGCACTGATAGAGAAAATGAAGGATAAATATGACACATTCATAGGAGTGCACAGTTTGGATGTGTAAAGTATTAATGGTGATATAGTTAGGTTCATGACATAGGTGTTGTCTTGTAATTTGTTTAGAAAATTCTGAAAAGATCAAGTACCACCTGGGGTAATAGCATTGACCGAGAAGTGCATCGCAGGAGTACAAATGAACTAGGCGACATTCCTGTTAAAACCATTTTTTATGGACTACAAGGAGGCACAAGATAAGGGAACAAAATTCCATTATGCATGTTTGTAGATATTAATTACATTAGTGGCTTGGAGAGAGTCAGAGGAGACTAAATTTTTGGGAGCTGCGAAGAAACCATGTTTGGAAGAAAGATATGTGAACTTGTGGCATACTGTGCACAAGGAGAGATAGTTGGATAATAACATTATGTTCTATGTGTACAAGGAGGTAATTCTAAAAAGCATCCAAAATACATTGTGCATACTATGCAAGTACTGGAAGCATACAAGGGGATTGTGCGCTTTAAAGTAGGAAGAAATCATATGTATGTCCAATCCAAGAAGGACCTAGATCAACATTGGCTGCCAAGAAAATATAGAGTGACATAAGATGAACTTGGATAGATTGTAGAAGACTGGGATGAAGAGTGGAGAATCCCAGAGACAAAACCAGAGAAGGATATAGAACCAGAAAAAAGATCAAGAAGAAGAGGAAAAAGGAGATAAAGGAAATGGTGAATAAGACGTGCACGAAGTCCCCCCATCAGTTGGAGAGAAAATAAAAGAACACCCTAAGGGACCAAGAGGACAACAATGGAAGAAGCATAAATTCGTAAAGCAAGTGGCCATTCAATCATTAATAGACTATGATTTAGACAAGATCGTGGATCAAGTTAAAGAGGTTACTAATGAGGCTTTTGAGCGAGTGACGTAGAAGCAAGAAGAATGCACTTGGACGTGCAAGCGTAGATTTCCACACCGCAACAGATTTTGGAGATAGTTATGATCGTGCCATTTAGAAAAAGATAACAAGAGAAGGCAAAGAGCATGACACATACAACATATTCTCAATCGATGACATCCCACCTATCTACAACATTAGGAGAGTGTCGGGTGATGAAGATAGCAGTTGGAGCTTTGGATGGTGATTTGATTAAGTCATTTATGAACCACAACATAAATCGAATAGAGGAAATTGCAACTGCAATGATCGTTTCAGTAGAGGAGCTATGCAATAGGATAGAGATGGCGCACAAATCCTAAATTATCTCATGTCTTCATGTCTTTGTTCATAGTATTGAAATGACCATTTGAAGTTTGCGTGTTGAGTTTTTTAACAAGATTTTGTTTTTCAACTCACCAGATGTCTAGGATGCTATTGGCAGTTGGGCAAAGTTTTCAAGACAGAATTTTCCATGTAAATCCCCAGCATGAACATATAGGCATATATAAACTGAAATGGGAACCCGCCCAGGTGTCATGAAGTTGTGAAATATTGACAACGCACCAGCACAAACAATTGACAACAAATAAATATCTCTCAGAGGTTGAATTAATTTATCAATATGTTATCATTATCGATTGCATTCACAGAAAGGATAATTATGTTTTCAAGCTCAGGAAAGGGAATCTAATCTCTTCAAATAAGGCACAGGTGGCAGAGTGTCAATTAAAGAAGTTAATTTCTAGATTTTCAGGCAAAGATCAAGTAATCAAAATGACAAGTTTGATTTGGATAAATGTTCCAGATTCGAGCAATCTTTTCAAGCAGTGAAAGGTGACAAATCAATTCCAGATTTGTTAAGAAAATAATTAATGCAGAAGTGGCAGATCATCTTCAGCATTCAAGACCTTTTCCCATGCTTTAACCACCTCTCAACATTGAAAGGCATAATAGGCAAAAAAAGAAACAAATGGCAGAGTGAAGGATTCGATCCAGTTTTGAGGACAACATGAATGGAATTTGATTTCAAATCTAACATCAATGCAACAGGTGGCAAAGTATCCAAACTTTCCAGATTTTCAAGCACACAATTAGCAGGCAATTCCAGATTTCAAGTGAGTGAATTATCAATGATTGATTACAGATGGAAGAAGATCACTAAAAAGATCATTGCAAATCTAAGGAGATGGGACTCCAGTTACAACACTCAAGACACCTTGCATTCTGCTCCAAGATTTAGTTTATTAATTGATTTTTCTTCCTAGAAATAAGAGATAGTTTGTTAACTATAAGATATATATCATTTGTAAATAAAAAAGGAGAGGGAGGGAAGTCTGATGAGATATTGATGAAATAGCATCCATGAGAGTGATTAGAACTTGAAGGCATTGTATATTAGGAATCACTTTTGACATTGGAGATATATGACATTTGTTTTATCAAATTGTGATCTTCTTGTCTAAACACTGTTTTTCCATCTTCCTTGTTTTACATTCTGTCTTTCTTCTTACTTGAATGAATTACAAACATTGAGAATCAATGGCTGCTTATGGATGATACATTCCCAAGCGGTAAAGATTTTTCCGTGACTGTCTATCATCCATGTGTTTTGTTTCAAGTACCGTTGCATCCATTTGACAAAGAGATTCTTAGTTTGATGAGGTGTTCTACTTTTCGTTTATTCCATATTCTTCTACCCATTTACATATAAATGTCTTATCTGATGTACAATTTGATTGCCTCCGATTAACAGGGTGTTTACTTGACTCCATGCCCAATGGTGTTTTAACTGATCTACTTTTAGCTTGTTTCTCTTATTCTTTCTATTGTCATCTACCTCATCCACCTTATTTCAAAGTCTAGGGGCAACTTCTAGCACTAACAGTGACATTGAGCTAAAAGTGACTAAAAGTGCTTTTAAGCCAAAGTGAGCTAAAACTAGAGCAGGTGCGCTAAAAATAGGTCAACAAAGAATTAGGGTTTTGGGTAGCTATAAGAAAAGGTAAAGAGACCTAATTAATCATTATGAAGAATTTGACTTGATAGTTGAGGAGAGAGGCACATCTCAGGAGATAACATTGTGGATTCTAAGAGGAAGACACCCAGAGGATGATTTCAATGTTGAGAGACACACCCTAGTCACCGAGAAGATCATCCATAGCTTCCATCATACTTAAGTATAATTTATCCATATTGTAGTAGTGAGGGAGCACTTGTCCATATAGAGGGCACAACTATTGAGCATCAGATTGATTTGACTTGTCCCAATCAGGGAGAATCCATTGATTCCCCTCCAACCTAGTTGAGAGTAGGTTAGGACTCTTCTATTTCCTATTTTATCATCAGATTATGATGGATAAATCATCTTGGGCACATTTCTCATCCATTAAGGGTGTGACAGTTGGGGAGGACGCATTTGGGATTCCCAAGAGATCATCCATCTAGATCCAGGGAAATCCTTCCAACCCATTATAGAGGAGCCTACGGAACTCAGTTTAAGACCCTTATCATCCGATTCCGATGGAGGAATCACTAGGGAACAATTTCCAACAACAGTTGGGGTGCATTTCCCTAGGGAGATCTATCCGAGGTCTAGACACATCAGCAGAGGGTTGATTGTCAGGTTGCCAATCACCAGGACTATGTGAGAGGGAAAGGAGAATTGTTTGAGACCGAGTCCAATCAGATCTAAGGTGTGTATCTACCAGGGTACACAATCCAGTTCCACAACAGTTGTCATGTGAGTTGTCGTAGCACGCAACAAATTATCCATATCACATCCTATCAAGTAGCAGTCTTTTATCATTTGGGTATCATCTTTCTAGTTTACTTCTTTATTGCATTCTGGCTAAGATCCACTTAGATCTGATATAGCCGAGTGATTCTCTATTTTCAGCCCCATACGACATTGTAACTAATAGAAAAGTCATAATATATGATCTACAATATTTTGTGTCATTCTCTATATGTATGCTTATTCATATGATGTAAATAACTTATTTATCTACACACACATGCGAAAAAAATCAAGCATGTTAAAACCTGTAGCTTAAATGCATCCAAAAATTCCCAGTGTATCATATCAGATAGTAGAAACAAGAGATTAGCAACTTTTCCTAGACTGGACAGATCTAGGATATCACATTGGTATCAGAGCTTTATTCCTTCCATCTTGTGACTAAAGACGATGAGTTCAGCAGGTGAACCATAGGGTCGTGAGCATGAAGGTGAAAAGTACATCACTTACAACATATGCAAGGAGAGGAGACCTAGACCATATTTCCCCCCCTTTCCTCCCAGTTCAAAGGAAGAGGAAGAGGCACACAGGGAAGCAGAGAGAAGGGCATAGCATGAGGTAGAGAGCATGATGTGAGGCGCATATGAGAGGCCAGAGGGCAGTGGAAAGACACCCATGGAACTAGATACAAATTTCATGCAGGTTATCAACAATATGGTGGTCAGTCAGCAGGCCATTACTCAATCCTTGGCACAAATGCCTGATAGATTGGCTATAGTGAGCACACTAGGCACACAATCCCCACATGTAGTGTAGGGGAATTTAGGGGCAGGCAATAGACCCCATTCACCTACTCACACATACACTTCTTCGAGTAGGAT
The DNA here is from genome assembly GCA_009831015.1 of Picea engelmannii. Taxonomy (NCBI): domain Eukaryota; kingdom Viridiplantae; phylum Streptophyta; class Pinopsida; order Pinales; family Pinaceae; genus Picea; species Picea engelmannii. The sequence continues at coordinate 244,024 of ML784169.1, forward strand.
TCCCAGGCCATTGTTCCCCAGTTTCTAGAGGGAACCCCCAGCAGCAACACAACAACCGATAGCATAGAGGTAACCTACTCAGGAAAAGGACATTGCATAGTACAAGAAGGAGTACGCAACATTGGGTCATGAATTCCATTAGTACATGACCCTAGTCGAGTACTGTGGACTCATACTCATGAACCACCCCAGAGAGCCTCAGAGAGGAGGACAACAACAACAACAGGGGCATACCATGGATTTCATCCAAAAAGTTGGTAAGCTTAACATACCTTCTTTTGAGGGATCGTCCAAATGCACTGCCAGATCTTGGGTACAAAAGCTAGACACGCACTACAAGCTCAACCAAATGACCGAGATAGAGGATATCAGTTTCACTACCCTACACTTGGAGGGTGAGGCACATGAGTGGTGGCATCATGGACTGGTGACATTGGGTCACAATCACATCACTTCCTATAGGGAGTTCACAGAGAGACTCATGGACAGGTTTGACAGGAGGGATCTAACTCAGTTGAGACAAACTAGCACAACAAAGGCATTCATCACATAGTTTTAGCGGGTAGAAGTGGAAGTGATAGATATCTTAGAGCCTAGGTTGATTATGTTTTTCACAGAGGGGCTCACAGAACCCTTGAGAGGATGGGTGAAGTCATACAGGCCTCACACCTTGCAGGATGCCATCTTACGCACTCGAGATTTGGCAGACTCAACATCAAAGACTAAACCCTTTTCCAAGCCCTTCATACCATAGAGGTACCGAGACAGGAAGCCATTCCAGAGAGAGTGGAAGGGAAAGGAGAAGTTAGATGATGAGATGAGGTGAGAGCTTATGAGGAAGAAGCTTTGGTTCACCTGCAAGGACCCTTGGGTCCTAGGCCACATGTGCATGAGCAAGGGAGAGATCCATTATATTGAGGTGGAAACAGACAGTGTGGATAGTGAGGAGGAGGAGCAGGATACTGGATCCACTAGCTCAGAGGAGGAGCCATCACAGGCAGAGGAGAAGCCTCCCTAGAGACCACCGACACCAGTGGGGACCCAACCATTGGTAGTTCCACAGCCTCCTGAGAAGGATAACATATGAAAACCAACAAAGGAGTCATAGCAACCGTTTCTAGTTTTCCTAGGTATGATACCCTCCAGATCAGAGGGACTATTCAGGGACAGTGGGAAATCTCCCTGATAGATGGTGGGGCCACCCATAAATTCATCAATGCTTAATTGGTGTCGAGGCGGGCACTTCAAACAAAGTATTTTGAGGGGTTTGATGTCACAATAGCAGATGGCCACACAGTGGAGTGTCTAGACAAAGTCCCAGACTTGGAGATAAATCTAGGTAACTACACTGTGAGGGACACATTTTATGTAGTTGACCTATATGACACAGATGTGGTGTTGGGAGTCCAGTGGTTTATAACCTTGGGCAAGATCACCACCAACTACCAAACCTTGGAGATGGGGTTCAGATATCGTGAAGGGAAGAGGATTGTACTGAGGGGCATGTAAACAGGGGAACCCGAGACAATTTCGACCAAGAGGATGGAGAGGATCTTCAGGAATGGTAAGGTAGCATATGCCACAGAGTGCTTGATCACTACATAGAGGGATTCAGATGGACGACAACAGTAGAAGACAGAGATCAGGACCTTGTTGGGAGGACATCAATAGGTTTTTGGATCGATTCCACCAGGGAGACCACCTGACAGGGGGTTTGAGCACACCATTGAGTTGGAGGAGAGGGATAAACCCATGATCACAACACCCTATCATCATCATTGGAGGTTCAAGGATGATATAGAGAAAGAAATTAAGGAATTTCTAGCGATGGGACACATCAGACTTAGAAGCAGTTCATTCGCTTCTTCAGTTGTCTTAGTTCTGAACAAGGATGGTACCATGAGGATGTGCATCGACTATCGGGCCTTGAACAAGAAAACCATCAAGAACTGGTATCCTATCCCTTGCATCGATGAGTTTGGATGAACTGCATGTAGCAATTTTCTTCTCGAAGATTGATCTACGCTATGGATATCATCAGATCAACATCTGAGAGCAGAACATAGAGAAGACAACATTTCGATGCCACTTCGGAAAATTTGAGTTCTTGGTTATGCCATTTGGGCTAACCAATGCACTGGATACATTTCAGTCTTGCATGAACCACATATTCAGGGATCAGTTGAGGAAATTCGTCTTGGTATTCTTCAACGACATCTTGGTTTATAGCAAGACATGGAAGGAACATCTAAGGCACTTGGATGAGGTACTCAACATCATGGAGGCACAGTCTCTATACACCAAAGAGTCCAAGTGAGAATTCGTCATGACATAACTACTTTACATGGGTCACATTATCAGTGCACAGGGGGTACATGTGCACCAAGAGAAGATCATCAAGGCCGTTATGGATTGGCCATGGCCCAAGAATGTGATAGAGTTGAGGAGCTTCTTTGGACTATGGAACTATTACAGCCGGTTTGTTAGGGTTTTTTCTCATCGAGGAGCACCACTTATAGATCTCATCAGTTAGGGGGGCTTCACTTGGACCGAGGAGTCGCAGAAGTCCTTTGATCACATGAAAAAATTCATGGGCACATGCCTAGTGCTAGCATTACCAGAATTCACTTTGTCATTTGTATTAGAATATGATGCATCTGGCAATGGCATCGGGGCATTTTTTATGCAGGGAGGACACCCCATTGTGTTCGAGAGAATGAAGCTTAGTCAGCCCGAGAGGTTGTACTCTATTTATGACAAGGAAATGCTAGTGATCATGCATGCCTTAACCAAGTTCAGACAATATTTGGTGGGTAGCAAGTTCGTAGTCAAAACAAATCATAACATGTCAAAGTATTTCCTTGAGTAGAAGGATCTCAATGAGCACCAACAGAAATGGGTGAAGAAGGTGCAGGCCTTCGATTTCAACAAAGAGTATGTCAAGGGGAAGAAGAACATTGTGGCCGATGCACTATCTAGGATACCTGCAACATGTTCTTTGATGGAGGTTTCAACGGATTGGAAATCTCATTTGTTGGTGAAATATTCCAAGAACAAGTTTTCTTGTGAGGTTTTAGATGGGAAGGTTTAGGATGAAAAATACAGGGTCATTGACGATGTCATATTCTACAAGGACAGAGTATACTTGGTACCAGGTTCAGGGCTCAAGAAGAATATCTTAGCAACAGATCATGATTCGCCACTGGTAGGCCATCAGGGGTTTTTCAAAACCTACAGGAAGATCAGAGAGAGATTCTCATGGAAGGGCCTCAAGCAGGATGTTATGAGGTACATCAATGAGTGTGTGACTTGTCAACAGAATAAGTCAGAGCATACACTTCCAACAGGGCTACTTCAGTCGCTTCCCATTCCAGAGAAAAAATGGGAGAGCATATCGATGGACTTCATCACAGACCTACCCAAGGTTCAGGGTTAGGACTGCATCTATGTGGTGGTCGAAAAATTGACCAATTTTTCTCACTTATATGCCATACCGATAGATTACAGTGCAGTTCAGGTTGCCAAGTTATTCTTTAGGGAGGTCTTCAGACTCCTTGGGTTGTCGAGGAACATCGTCAGTGACAGGGACAATCAGTTTATTGGTACATTATGGAGGGAATTTTTCAGATTGGTGGGGACGGAGTTCATACCCAACACCAGCTATCACCCTCAGACAGATGGGCAGACCGAGATAGTCAACAAGTGGGTTGAGGGGTATTTGAGAAACTATGTGAGCGGACAACAAAGAACATGGGTCATGTGGTTATATCTAGGAGAGAATTGCTACAACACCACCTTCCACATGTCCATTGGCATGACACCCTTCTGAGCATTATACAGTTATGATGCTCCCACTTTGATAGACTTAGTTTTCGGGGAGAGTCGAGCTCCCAAAGCCAAGGACTGGATTACCGAGAGTCAAGAGATTCTCAAACTACTAAAAGAGAACCTACAGAAAACGCAAAATCAACAAAAGATGAGTGAAGATAGGCACAAGATAGAGCACAACTTCGAGGTTGGGGACTTCGTATTCCTAAGAATCCAACCCTACAGACAATCATCTATGAAGAAGAGGAGTCGAGAAGCTCAAACCTAGATTCTATGGACCTTATAGGATCAGGCGTAGACTAGGCGAGATTACCTATGAGCTAGAGCTTCCAGAAGGGAGTCAGATTCATAACGTGTTCCACGTTTCTTTCCTTAAGAAGGCCGTGGGACAATCCATCAGCACATCAGAGGAGCTTCCCCCATTGGATGAGGAGGGACAGTTGGAGTTGGTTCCGGAGGAGGTACTGGAGTTATGAGAGCGAAAACTAAGGATCAGTGCCATCAAAGAGTGTTTGATCAGATGGAGAGGGCTTCCAATAGAGGATGCTACTTGGGAGAGCGAGAAAGTGTTACAACACCCTGGATTGGTATTTCTTTAGTACAAACAATCTCGAGAAGGGAGGACTGTAATGTCCCTTTCTAAATAGGAGCTCCAAAGAGGAGGCTTAATAGTCTAAACAACCCTGTTAGACTATAGCCATGGTCGTACAGGGGTAAATAGAGTTACTATAGGTCACTTCAACCGAGGGTGTTATAATTCAAAAGTGACATTGAGTTAAAAGTGACTAAAATTTCTTTTAAGCCAAAGTGAGCTAAAAATAGAGCAAGCGAGCTAAAAATAGGTCAACAACGAATTAGGGTTTTGAGTTGCTATAAGAAAAGGTAAATCGACCTAATTCATCATTATGAAGAATTTGACTTGACAATTGAGGAGAGAGGTACATCTTAGGATAGATCTTTATGGATTCCAGGAGGAAGACACCCAGAGGTTGATTTCGGTATTGAGAGACACACCCTAGTCACCAACAAGATCATCCAGATATTCCATCATACTTCAGTAGCAGTTATCTAGTTTGTAGCAGTGAGGGTGCACTTGTCTAGGTAGAGGGCGCAACTACTAAGCATCAGATTGATTCAACTTGTCCCAATCAGGGAGAATCCAATGATTCCCCTTTGACCCAGTTGAGAGGAGAGCAAGATGCTTCTATTTCCTGATTTCTCGTCAGATTCCAACATAGAAATCATCTTGGGTGCATTTCTTAGCCATTGAGGGTGCAAAAATTGGGGAGGACGCGTTTGGGATTCCCGAGAGATCATCAGGCCAGATCTAGGGAAATCCTTCTGACCCATTACAGAGGAGCCTAGAGTGCTCAGTTTGAGACCCTCATCAGTCGATTTCGATGGAGGAATCACTAGGGCACAGTTTCCAGCAACAGTTGGGGCGCATTTCCCTAGGGGGATCCATCCAGGGTCCAGATACATCAACAAAGGATCGATTATTAAGCCGTCAATCACTAGGACTGTGTGAGAGGGCAAGGCACATTGTTTGGGACAGTTTCCAGTCAGATATGAGGTGTGTAGCAACCACAACGAACAATCCAGTTCCATAAGAGTTTCCATGTGAGTTGTCGTAGAGCGCAACAGATCATCCAGGTCGCATCATATCCAACAACAATATTCTATCATCCAAGTATCATCTTTCTAGTTTACTTCTTTATTGTATTCCGGATAAGATCCACTTAGATCTTATCTAGCCGAGTAATTCTCTATTTTCCGCTGCATACGACATTATAACCAACAAAAAACTCATAATATATGATCTACAGTCTTTTGTGTCATTCTCTATATGTATGCTTATTCATATGTTGTAAACAACTTATTTATCTACACAAACATGTGAAAAACACCAAGCATGTTAAAACCCATAGCTTAAACACATCCAAAAACCTCCAGTGTATCAGATAAGATAGTAGAAACAACATATTAACAACTTTTCCTAGACTAGACGAATCTAGGATATTACATAGATACACAGATTAGAAAATAAACCACCATTGAATAAAACCTAGCAAGATCCCATCAAATCTCATCCTATTGAGAAATGTCATTATTTTGTTTACAACATCGTGCAACAAAAATAATGATACTAGTTATGGAAAGAAAGTAAACTACAAAAGGGATTTTTTAAGAAAAGGAAGTAATCACTTTCGAGGCAAACTTCCTTCACACTAAACTCAGTGTAGGAGGAATCTTTTGGGAAGGGAATATAATCACATTAGAGGCAAACTTCCCCATAGTAGGCTCATTGTCGGATAAACCTTTTGGGGTAGGCATAACACAGGAATGTGATTCTTTGATATAGAATTGAACTCTCTAATTTCAAAGTGCTCAAAAATATGTTACATCTTTAAGTCAAATCGTTACTAATTTAGGATACACTTTTCATGCCCCAAAAAACTCATATATTTATTTAACCTTAACTAAACTATAACTTAAAATGTAAATATTATTAAAAAACCAAATCCAATATCATAAAAAAACATTACAAAGCATCGTATGAGTCTTCTTCATTATATAAAAACAAACGCATAAAGCATTCCAATAACAAGGGAGTGGTATATTAATAAACACAAATAAATGTAATTGAAAATCTTTTTAGGGCATAAAACCCATTGTCAAACCGGTTTTAAGGTCTAAAACCCCTTCTTCCTTATTTCCCTTTCGGTGGTGGATTCTTGGACCCAATTTCTGTCGTTTCAACCCCGGTTTAGTCTTTAGCTAGACCAAAATCAGGGGAAAGCGACTGGAAAAGGGCTTCTCTATCCTTGTAAGTCAATAATAGCATAATTTTTTAAATTTCTAATAATAGAAAATTTTTGGGCGGATGCTTTTTCTTCCTTGCACCTTGCCAGAGGAACCGGAGGGAACGAAGCAGCATACTCTGGTACCCCCAAAAATGGAAAATATATCTTTTATATATCCAAGAATAGCTAGCACTCAGGTTTAAGACCAATTCAGCTACCCACGGGGCATTGGCGGGTATATATATGACCAAAGAAGAATCGGTCTATCGTCCTTTCGAATCTGGTCATATGAAAAGACAGATTGGGGAATTTTTGAGTTTTCTAGGGCTTTTAAGCTTCTTCTGTTGTTGCAACTATTCGGAAGTGGGGTACAGGGTTTACAGGTGATCAGTGATCGAATATCCAGGCGAGTAACCATGTTTCCAGATTGGACAGTCAACCGCGCATGCAAGTTCTTTTTAGAGAGGTTTCTTGGAAGATTCATACGGGGAGTGATCGATTTGGACGGCCTCCAAGTACAGCTGGGAGTGGGGACGATTCAGCTCAATGGCATTGCGTTAAAGACCGATTTTCTCAATCAACAGTTGGGTGTCACACCGGTCATTGTCAAAGAAGGATTTATTGGCAACATATCAATCAAAATACCTTGGAAATTAAAACTGGCAGCTTTTGAAAATTGTGAGATTAATGTGGATGAGCTTGTGCTTTTGCTTGTTCCTCGAACTACTGAAGAACGTTCTGCTTCAGAAGTGCATTCAGAAGTGCACACAGAGCAGGTAGAGGGCGTCACTTACCTTAATGGCGTTCAGGATTGGGTTAAGAAAATGGTTGCCCAGATGGTTGAAAGGCTCCTGCTTGGTCTCCATGTTAAGATTAAGAATCTTATTATTACATTTGAGCAGGGATCGCAGATTTGTGGTACAAATTTTGGGGGTGAAAGCAACTGTCAGTCTCAAAGCATTCTTACACTTCGAGTGCTGCAAACAGAATATGTGTCTGGTCATGGAGATGGAGATGAAAATGCGTCCGGTCTTCATCCAGATAATGTTATGTTGACAAAATTTACAAACTTTCAGGGTGCAACTGTTGATCTTTATGATGTAAAATACAAAGTTTCACAACCAGGAAGTTTAAGGCATTTTGTTGCATCACTCTTAAGTGGTGAGCCTGGCAAGAGCCCTGTTACAGTTTCAGCGCCACTTATACATGGAAAAGAAGGTGGTTTCTCGGGATCAGTTCAGTTAAGCATACCTGGGAGAAGTGGTTCTATGGATATTCCGAAAATCAATGCTGAAATTCATTTTGATCCTATAAAGTTGCACTTGCAGCCATGTACAATACAGAGGCTAATTTCTTTACTGCATTCTATAGGTGAATGTGGAGATAAAGGCTGTGAACCTAATCTCTGTTCGAATAATGAGCAATCTATTGGATTTGAGCATGATGAGAGTATACCAAGTCTTCATCTCAGTGAATCAGTGACAACCGATGTCCTGATTAGTTCATTTTCAAACATGCCTTCACCAGCCAGGGAAGAAACAACTTTGATTCCTGATTCCATGATCATATCTAACTGGTTGCAAAATGTTGATTTAGGAGAAAGCGACGATGATGAATTCTTTGACTGTTTGGATGATTCAACTAATTTGCCAGCGATTCCGGTTAATAGCAGCTTGTGGAGTTTACCTCATTCTGCATCTGTTTTCATCGCCTCTGCTTGCAACCTGAACATTAGATTGGATGGTGTATCTGTAGTACTTGCATTTGAAGATCACGGCTATGCCAATCTTGTGTCGTCCCTGGAAAGGTTAAGGGATCAATTCTTGGAAGAAGAAAATTATTTAGAAGCTAATTTTGAAGATTTGATTTTTTCTGTTCAAGGCTATGCTAAAGAAGTGAGGTTCGAAACAATGGTGAAACATTTTGAAATCTATGAGTACCTGATTGATGACAGTGGAAAAGGCACAAAGCTCAGTTTGTCAAATCGTGAAGAGTGCAGTGAAAGTAGTATGCCATCGATCAAGCATATACAAAGAGCTGTTGAAGATGCACTGCCCCGGTTCCCTTTATCACTTTATACTCCCGAGGCAATAGATAAGATCAATAACATGAAAAACGAAGATGAGGCATTTCTCAATGAGGCTGTGGTTGATAAAAGGTTGAAAAAGAAGGAAAGCACATCAAGCACTTTCAGGAAGTTTGTTAAGATCAAAATATTGGCTTCTGAGTGTGATTCTGCTCATCATTTCTCTCTGAATTGTCTTTTTGGTAATATGAAGTGCTATGATTTTGCCAGTAGCTGCACAAAGTTTGAGGTACAACTTCAGCCATTTGTTTTGTGGGTAGATTTTTACGCGGCAAATAAACTGTGTCAGTTGATTGAAGGCATCGCAAATCTCCTTAAGATATTCGGCAAAATTTCAGATGAAGCAAGAGATGGATGTTCTTCAACTGGTAGAACCAAGGCTCCACAAGGAAGTATACAGGGTAATGTTTCTATTTCTTGTGGAAGGGTTATTCTGTGTTTTCCCATGGAAATCAACAAGGATATGAGTCCATATTTCATGAGGGACAATTTTATCTGTATTGATTTTTCCGAGTCTGCAAGTGCTGGAAAATGCCAACAAGAAGGGTTGCTTAAAGAMKATGTAATATCTTTAAAAGACTYTCATTTTCCTTCATCTAGTTTTGTCAATCTGAAAATGGGAGAGAGTGCCTTATTTCTAGTTTCCSCTTCAAGCAGAACTAATGTTAAGAGGGTCTCTGGTGATCTTGGTGAACGACATTTTTCTGCTCRGAAAGTTTTCAGCATCTTGAAAGGAAAGAAAGGGGCTTATTYRGTCTTTGGCATCCAATGGCAGGATATTCCTGGGATAGGGATGGGGATTGTGGAAAGAGCATGGGAAGAAAGYAATGAGRATTGGACAAGAAGAACTAGAAGTAKAAGAGTGAATGGAAACAATTCAGAATTTACTATTGCAAAAGCTTTAAAAGTTCCTGGTTCTTATCTTCGAGAGGAGTTGATTCAGAACTCTGCTCTATTGATTCACTTCTYGTTACCACATGCACAGCTTGATCTTTATGGCTCTGAGYACATTCYTGTAGCYAATCTTCTAAGTCTKCTCACCGATTGCATTTGTTTTAAAGGGCACAAAGAAACTTGTTTGAATTYAGAAGGAAAACTTGTAAAAGAAAGCTGTCACCCAAAGGTATCACAGTCATTGATTATATTTGAGTGTAAGGTTCTTGATATTGCAATACATTTGGTAGAGCCAATGAACATGACGGCTTCCATGGAAAGGGAACTTCGAGGATCTTGGGCCAGTTTTCGACTAACAGTTAGGAATGTCGAAGCTCTGTCTGTATCAAATCTTGAGGGTGTCTCTGGTGCAAGCTATATTTGTCTAAATCATGATGAGAGTATACCAAGTCTTCATCTCAGTGAATCGGTGACAACCGATGTCCTGATTAGTTCATTTTCAAACATGCCTTCACCAGCCAGGAAAGAAACAACTTTGATTCCTGATTCCATGATCATATCTAACTGGTTGCAAATTGTTGATTTAGGAGAAAGCGACGATGGTGAATTCTTTGACTGTTTGGATGATTCAACTAATTTGCCAGCGATTCCGGTTAATAGCATCTTGTGGAGTTTACCTCATTCTGTATCTGTTTTCATCTCCTCTTCTTGCAACCTGAACATTAGATTGGATGGTGTATCTGTAGTAATTGCATTTGAAGATCACGGCTATGCCAATCTTGTGTCGTCCCTGGAAAGGTCAAGGGATCAATTCTTGGAACAGGAGACTGGCTGCTTAGGGAAAGAAGCAAATTATTTAGAAGCTAATTTTGAAGATTTGATTTTTTCTATTCAAGGCCATGCTAAAGAAGTGAGGTTTGAAACAATGGTGAAACATTTTGAAATCTATGAGTACCTGCTTGATGATAGTGGAAAAGGCACAAAGCTCAGTCTGTCAAATCGTGAAGAGTGCAGTGAAAGTAGTAAGCCATCGATCAGGCATATACAAAGAGCTGTTGAAGATGCACTGCCCCGGTTCCCTTTATCACTTTATACTCCCGAGGTAGTAGATAAGATCAATAACATGAAAAATGAAGATGAGGCATTTCCCGATGAGGCTATGGTTGATAAAAGATTGAAAAAGGAAGGTTCAGCAAATGCCACTGTATAGTCAACATTTCCGATTTGGTGGTGAATGTTTCTTCGAGAGGATCCTATACGTCTAGTGTTGATGACGGACAAAAACACCAACATATTGATGTGAGCAGTTGCATGAAGCCACCAAAATGATAATGTGGACGCAGAGGAGACGCACCAACCTTCTGTGGAAGTCGATACTGTGAAGTCTTTGGGTAGATAACGGCTACCTGAATTTGTTCCTAGCGGTAATAGTGGACTCCTTGTTATTCAGTGGCGTGCTATCTCATATGGGCATTACGGACATGTCACATTTCCATTGGCCATGCGTGGAATATCGATTATGGCTCCTGCAGACAAGCCAGAGAGATTCCCCTGGCAGGACTGACAACAGCAAGAAGCGTTTTTCCAAAGCTGCGGAGCTACAGTGCAGAGGAGCCATGCTCAACGAATGAGTTACTCCCGACAATTTATCACCTCTGGCTATACAGCGAAGGTGGCAATGGACACCTGGATCAAATTATTTCATATGCGGACAACAGTATCCACAGGTTCGATCCAGAGAACCTTCTGGCACCTACGCGTTTGAAAATACATCATAGACTGTATGGAGCATCGAACCAGAAGACAATGCAAAGGGGTAGCCATGCGCCGCATCTCTCTGGAGTTCAAACCTGGCTCAGGCCTTGGTCTTTTTACTCTCGGTATGCCAGTTCGCGAAGCCATTGCGAATATCGAACAAGACACAAACAATTATGAGGTGGTGTAAGTGAAATACTATGATGAGGAGCCTCTGATGCTTGATATTGTGATCAATTTTCCTGAACTTGGACTTCGACTTCGATTTGAGCCGTGTTCACAGCGGTTACGCCTCACAGACATAATTGATGTGCAAATTCTTCAAAGGCACTATTGAAATTCTTTAATTGGTGGCCTCGATATTGCTATATTTGTAGCTGTATATAAAACATGTGGACCGACAAGCGGAGTTACCTTTAGGGTTTCCTGACAGGACAACACCAGTCGCCTCCCGTATTTGTATATAGCATAAATCTAGTGGTAGTGTCGGTGTTGGAGATACATTGAATAAAACCATACTTCATTGCCTGTGTGAAGTCTGTATATGGGGGCCAGCACATGCGAAGTTGGCTGATGAATTTTGGTTCAGTGTTGTGGGTCGACATCTTCTTGTTGGAGCTTCACCTCAGGATGTTTGGTCTGAATTGGGCCGTCCATGCGAAATTCATCAGCAGCAGGTCGACCAAATGGTGATTTACAATGCTTCGGATACCAGTCCAAGAACAACGTGATGTGGAGACTATTTCTATAATTCTTTCACTCGTGAGATAGATATATTATTCGATCCTCAGGCATACAAAATCAAGAAATTTGTATTGCATACAATTTTTCCGGGCCATGCAGATTTCAACTCATATATCAAATGCAACTTTGTGATCCATTGTCCATGTCCCAACACTGTAATGGATGTCTTGGCTGCTTTTGTGAAAAACTGGTGATGATGCATCTTGTGATAGCACTTACAGAAAATCTTGACATAGTCTCAAATGTATCAACTTATATGGATACAACTTCTGTATTTTCTCTTGTTCAAGCTCCCAAAGGGATAAAGAGGTCTTGCAGAAAAGGAAAACAACAACGAGCTGGATGTCCAGTGATTCGATACCAGCTTATCTATTTCAAACAATTTATGCGTGCATATTTTATTATTTATTAGAATCAAACGCATGGCTAATACTAAGAGAACGCCCCACTTGTCAAAAGACTGATAACTGTTCAACGAAGCACCTGGCAGCCGCAAAGTCTAGAAGACGAACCGTTTCCGATTCCCGGAACACTAAAAGTTTTGTTTTAGATTCTTCTCTTTTAAAAAGAAGGGGGGAGGTAATAGCGAAAGTGAAAAAGGAGGGAGCCCGGGAGCCTTGAGAGGCTGGGTTTGTAATGCATTTTTTTATCAAATATAGAACATAATGCTAAGATTCTATACTTTGTCACTGTCTAATTCCGTTTTCTTCCTGTATAATTGTTTCTGAAGTTTTCATCACTGCGCTTTCTTCCTTATGTTCATTATTTCAGCTTGTAATGGTTACAATTCAGTACAACCTCTGCTGTAGCTATTTGAAGCATCCCTTAATGTGCAGTTTTTCCTCTGTTTTGCCGTGTGTAGAACAAGACCTGCGCCTTAATCATTTTGCCTCATTTGCAAGTTTTATTTGTTCATAGCCTTTCCTCTGTCTTTCTATAAGTAAGACAAGACCTGTGTTCAGATATTTGAAGTATTGGTGTTATTTCTTCTATCGAGAGGAAAACCAGATACCTGGATTTTTCTTTCGGTTTTGTGCATCCCCTATCTGCTATCCATCCTCATGATTTTTTAAAATGAACTAGACAAACGAGGTCATGCCTTTTGTTTCTGATCTATAAATGAGTGGAATGACTATTTTAGACCTGGTTCTAGAAGCCTCCTATGACTGACCGATCAACAAGATTTATTTCTTTTAAAAATGTGCTAAGGCTTGGCTCTTTCACAGCCTAGAGTCAACTCTTGCGACAACATTTTCTGGCGCCGTTTCCGGGGATGGAGGACGAAGTTATCTTCCCTGGGGTACGACAAAGTTCAGATCTATCTCTTTATGGTGAACAAGAGATAGGCATTCAATTAGCTGTGATCATTCACCTGGCGACTCCTTGGTTCGTAGACTTTACATGATTTTGTTGGCGACTCCACTGGTCTCAAATGTCGAACTCTTTCGTTGCTCGAATTGCTGCAAGGTTTGCTCCTCTGGACTTTACAAATGTTTATGGCTTTCCGAACATTGTTCCAGACATTAAAATTTTGGGGGATATCCTTCCTAAATTTGGAGAAGATGAGGACGACAATCCTGGTCAACATTTGTTTGAATTCCACAAGCTCATGGAGGAATTAAATGTTCATCATGAAGATGTCCTCATGAAATTGTTTATGTTTTCATTGGAAAAAGATGCTAGACTCTGGTATAAATCCTTACCCCATTCCAGTATTCCTTCATTGAGATGCTTTCAAACACTTTTTCATCAACATTGTAAGAGGATATATTCTGCTGATATCCTTTTTGAAGATTGTTGTGATACAAGTCCCCTTGAGGAGGAGGAAGAAAAAATAGAAATTTCTCGAGTTGATGAAAATGATCAGTATGAGGAAGAGTTGGCTCATGAAGATGTTGGATCTTGTGAACTTACTCAAGAAGAAGATGTGAATCTATTTTTAAATGGTGACAATCATGTATTTCATGGAATTTTACAGGAAGTTAGTGAACCTATTTTTGATGATTTCCTGCCAGAAGATCAGATTGTAGACTCTGACTTGTTTCATGAAAAAGATATGGTTTCCATGTTTCATGATCCTGAGCATCATAAATCAGAACATAGAGTAGTTTTGGGTGTTTTAAAACCTCAGGACGATATATTTTTCCAAGACCCTTTTGCTGATCTTTTGGATTCATTTAATGGAGGAATATGCTATGTCATGAACGTTTGGTCACAAGAATTGATGAAAGGTTTGAAAATCCATGATCACCAACAGGTCAGATGGGGATTGTCAGTTTCCTTTTTTAGCCTGCTCGAAGAAAATGTGAGAAAATTTCAAATAAGTAGGCAATTATTGGATTGGCTTCATTAGCATTTTTGTATCATTTGATTCTGGAAATCTTTCAGTAGTTAGAGTAGGCGATGTATATAAATAAGCTTGACTTCAAGCATTAGATTACATTGATAGTATTCAATATGTTTTCAGTTAATTTTTGAATCCAGTATGGTTTTGACATAAAGCATTGCGACTCCATAGCCCAATGGATGAATAAGCAGTTTTTTTTCTGCAAAGATGCAAGTAAAGTGACGGCATTCAGGATTTGATATGGATGAAGGCCACCTGGTATACTATTCTTGGCACTTTCAGGAAAGCACCATCCCTAGTTGGAGCTGATGTTGTAACAGATATTAAATTCAACTATGCTGCCCAAGGTACCTGTTTTTAGAAGATTTATCGTGGAAAATTTGGCAGCAAGATTTGCCAATGGAGGGGCCTATCCCCCAGACCTCAGCCTGATTACAAAGGCACGCCATAATGATCAGAACTATGTATTTTCCTTGCTCACTGTATACCGTGATCCACCGGCTGGAGTTTTGATTCGAGAGGGATTGCACTATAATCCTTATTTCCCCGAAGGTATGGAAACTTGTACACCAAGGACAATTTTATCTGTATTGATTTTTTTGAGTCTGCAAGTGCTGGAAAATGCCAACAAGAAGGGTTTCTTAAAGAAGATGTAATATCTTTAAAAGACTTTCATTTTCCTTCATCTAGTTGTGTCAATCTGAAAATGGGAGAGAGTGCCTTATTTCTAGTTTCCCCTTCAAGAAGAACTAATGTTAAGAGGGTCTCTGGTGATCTTGGTGAACGACATTTTTCTGCTCGGAAAGTTTTCAGCATCTTGAAAGGAAAGAAAGGGGCTTATTCAGTCTT
The DNA here is from genome assembly GCA_009831015.1 of Picea engelmannii. NCBI lineage: Eukaryota > Viridiplantae > Streptophyta > Pinopsida > Pinales > Pinaceae > Picea > Picea engelmannii. The sequence continues at coordinate 259,331 of ML784169.1, forward strand.
TGGCATCCAATGGCAGGATATTCCTGGGATAAAGATGGGGATTGTGGAAAGAGCATGGGAAGAAAGCAATGAGGATTGGACAAGAAGAACTAGAAGTATAAGAGTGAATGGAAACAATTCAGAATTTACTATTGCAAAAGCTTTAAAAGTTCCTGGTTCTTATCTTTGAGAGGAGTTGATTCAGAAATCTGCTCTATTGATTCACTTCTCGTTACCACATGCACATCTTGATCTTTATGGCTCTGAGCACATTCCTATAGCTAATCTTCTAAGTCTGCTCACCGATTGCATTTGTTTTAAAGGGCACAAAGAAACTTGTTTGAATTCAGAAGGAAAACTTGTAAAAGAAAGCTGTCACCCAAAGGTATCACAGTCATTGATTATATTTGAGTGTAAGGTTCTTGATATTGCAATACATTTGGTAGAGCCAATGAACATGACGGCTTCCATGGAAAGGGAACTTCGAGGATCTTGGGCCAGTTTTCGACTAACAATTAGGAATGTCGAAGCTCTGTCTGTATCAAATCTTGAGGGTGTCTCTGGTGCAAGCTATCTTTGTCTAAATCATAATGAGAGTATACCAAGTCTTCATCTCAGTGAATTGGTGACAACCGATGTCCTGATTAGTTCATTTTCAAACATGCCTTCACCAGCCAGGAAAGAAACAACTTTGATTCCTGATTCCATGATCATATCTAACTGGTTGCAAATTGTTGATTTAGGAGAAAGCGACGATGATGAATTCTTTGACTGTTTGGATGATTCAACTAATTTGCCAGCGATTCCGGTTAATAACAGCTTGTGGATTTTACCTCATTCTGTATCTGTTTTCATTGCCTCTGCTTGCAACCTGAACATTAGATTGGATGGTGTATCTGTAGTAATTGCATTTGAAGATCACGGCTATGACAATCTTGTGTCGTCCCTGGAAAGGTCAAGGGATCAATTCTTGGAACAGGAGACTGGCTGCTTAGAGAAAGAAGCAAATTATTTAGAAGCTAATTTTGAAGATTTGATTTTTTCTGTTCAAGGCTATGCTAAAGAAGTGAGTTTCGAAACAATGGTGAAACATTTTGAAATCTATGAGTACCTGCTTGATGACAGTGGAAAAGGCACAAAGCTTAGTCTATCAAATCGTGAAGAGTGCAGTGAAAGTAGTAAGCCATTGATCAGGCATATACAAAGAGCTGTTGAAGATGCACTGCCCCGGTTCCCTTTATCACTTTATACTCCCGAGGCAGTAGATAAGATCAATAACATGAAAAACGAAGATGAGGCATTTCTCGATGAGGCTATGGTTGATAAAAGGTTGAAAAAGGAAGGTTCAACAAATGCCACTGTATAGTCAACATTTCCGATTTGGTGGTGAATGTTTCTTCGAGAGGATCCTATACGTCTAGTGTTGATGATAGAAAAAAACACCAACAGATTGATGTGAGCAACTGCATGAAGCCACCAAAATGATAATGTGGACGCAGAGGAGACGCACCAACCTTCTGTGGAAGCCAATACTGTGAAGTCTTTGGGTGGATAACGACTACCTGAATTTGTTCCCAGCGGTAATAGTGGACTCCCTGTTATTCGGTGGCGCGCTGGCTCATATGGGCGTTACGGACATGTCGCATTTCCATTGGCCACGCGTGGACTATCGATTATGGCTCCTGCAGACAAGCCAGAGAGATTCCCCTGGCAGGACTGACAACGGCAAGAAGCGTTTTTCCAAAGCTGCGGAGCTACAGTGCAGAGGAGCCATGCTCGACGAATGCGTTACTCCCGACAATTTATCGCCTCTGGCTACACAACGAAGGTGGCAATGGACACCTGGATCAAATTATTTCATATGCGGACAACAATATCCACAGGTTCGATCCAGAGAACCTTCTGGTGCCTGCGCATTTGAAAATACATCATAGACTGTATGGAGCATCGAACCAGAAGATGGTGCGAAGGGGTAGCCATGTGCCGCATCTCTCTGTAGTTCAAACCTGGATCGGGCCTTGGTCTTTTTACTCTCGGTATGCCAGTTCGCGAAGCCATTGCGAATATCGAACAAGACACAAACAATTATGAGGTGGTGTAAGTGAAATACTATGACGAGGAGCCTCTGATGTTTGATATTGTGATCAATTTTCCCGAACTTGGACTTCGACTTCGATTTGAGCTGTGTTCACAGCGGTTACGCCTCACAGACATAATTGATGTGCAAATTCTTCAAAGGCACTATTGAAATTCTTTAATTGGTGGCCCCGATACTGCTACATTTGTAGCTGTATATAAAACATGTGGACCGACAAGCGGAGTTACCTTTAGGGTTTCCTGACAGGACAACACCAGTCACCTCCCGTATTTGTATATAGCATAAATCCAGTGGTAGTGTCGGTGTTGGAGATACATTGAATAAAACCATACTTCATTTCCTGTGTGAAGTCTGTATATGGGGGCCAGCACATGCGAAGTTGGCTAATGAATTTTGGTTCAGTGTTGTGGGTCGACATCTTCTTGTTGGAGCTTCACCTCAGGATGTTTGGTCTGAATTGGGCCGTCCATGCGAAATTCATCAGCAACAGGTCGACCAAACGGTGATTTACAATGCTTCGGATACTAGTCCAAGAACGACGTGATGTGGAGACTATTTCTATAATTCTTTCACTCGTGAGATAGATATATTATTCGATCCTCAGGCATACAAAATCAAGAAATTTGTATTGCATACAAATTTTCCAGGCCATGAAGATTTCAACTCATATATCGTATGAAACTTTGTGATCCATTGTCCACGTCCCAACACTGTAATGGATGTCTTGGCTGCTTTTGTGAAAAACTGGTGATGATGCATCTTGTGATAGCACTTACAGAAAATCTTGACATAGTCTCGAATGTATCAACTTTTATGGATACAACTTCTGTATTTTCTCTTGTTCAAGCTCCCAAAGGGATAAAGAGGTCTTGCAGAAAAGGAAAACAACAGCGAGCTGGATGTCCAGTGATTCGATACCAGCTTATCTATTTCAAACAATTGATGCATGCATATTTTATTATTTATTAGAATCAAACACATGGCTAATACTAAGAGAACACCCCACTTGTCAAAAGACTGATAACGGTTCAACGAAGCACCTGGCCGCCACAAAGTCTAGAAGACGAACCGTTTCCGATTCCCGGAACACTAAAAGTTTTGTTTTAGATTCTTCTCTTTTAAAAAGAAGGGGGGAGGTAACAACAAAAGGGAAAAAGGAGGGAGCCCGGGAGCCTTGAGAGGCTGGGTTTGTAATGCATTTTTTTATCAAATATAGAACAAAATGCTAAGATTCTATACTTTGTCACTGTCTAATTCCGTTTTCTTCCTGTATAATTGTTTCTGAAGTTTTCATCACTGCGCTTTCTTCCTTATGTTCATTATTTCAGCTTGTAATGGTTACAATTCAGTACAACCTCTGCTGTAGCTATTTGAAGCATCCCTTAATGTGCATTTTTTCCTCTGTTTTGCCGTGTGTAGAACAAGACCTGCGCCTTAATCGTTTTTCCTCATTTGCAAGTTTTATTTGTTCATAGCCTTTCCTTTGTCTTTCTATAAGTAAGACAAGACCTGTGTTCATATATTTGAAGTATTGGTGTTATTTCTTCTATCGAGAGGAAAACCAGATACCTGGCTTTTTCTTTCAGTTTTGTGCATCCCCTATTTGCTATCCATCCTCATGATTTTTTAAAATGAACTAGACAAACGAGGTCATGCCTTTTGTTTCTGATCTATAAATGAGTGGAATGATTATTTTAGACCTGGTTCTAGAAGCCTCCTATGACTGACCGATCAACAAGATTTATTTCTTTTAAAAATGTGCTAAGGCTTGGCTCTTTCACAGCCTAGAGTCAACTCTTGCGACAACAATGAGTTCACCTCAAAAGAGTTTGATCTCTTCTGTGAAACCCATGGAATAAAACGACAATTCTCTGCTGCCAGAACACCTCAGCAAAATGAGATTGTTGAGAGAAGGAATAGAACAGTTCAGGAGGCTGCAAGTACTATGCTCAATGAAGAAAAAATATCTCATGGATATTGGAGGGAAGCTGTAAGCGCAACAATATATATATTGAACAAAGTTCAACTCAGGATTAATAGTAATAAGACTCCTTATGAACTATGGTTTGGAAGAGCTCCTTTGGTAAAATACTTCAAGGTCTTTGGAAGTAAGTGCTACATCAAAAGGCTTGATGAGAATCTCAAAAAATTTGATGCTAGATCTGATGAAGGTATCTTTCTTGTATATGCTTCTACCAAGAAAGCATACAGATGCTACAATATTAGATTACATAAGATTTTTGAGAGTGCAGATGTCAAGGTGGATGATTTAAAAACAATAAGGATCAAACATCAAGAGACTATACTTGACAATGAAGATGAAGATGAAGATGATGATGAGTCAGTTAGTACACAAGCAAAAGAAGTATAAGAGAATAAAGAAGAAAGGGAAGAGGATGATATGGATACTAGTGAAGACAAGGAAGATATTCGAGAAGAAGAGATAAGAGAAGAATCCCCAAGAAGAGACACAAAGACACCCTCAAGAATGACTCAAAAGAATCATCCCGAAGAACTGATTATTGGAAATAAAAGCGATGGAATGCACACAAGAAGACAATTGTTGTATCAGACAGAAATAACATTTTTGTCACATATTGAGCTTGGCTCAATCAAAGAGGCATGTAAAGATGAGAATTGGGTCAATTCTATGAATGAAGAATTGGACCAGATTGAAAAAAATCAAACTTGGGAACTAGTTCCAAGACCAAAAAATAAAAATGTCATTGGAACTAAATGGGTGTATAAAAACAAAATGAATGAGAATGGGCAAGTAATTAGGAACAAAACCAGATTGGTATGTAAAGGGTATGCTCAGGTTGAAGGAGTAGACTATGAAGAAACATTTGCACCTGTGGCCAAATTAGAGGCAATTAGGATGTTCTTAGCTTTCTCCAGCTATAGAAAATTTAAAGTATACCAAATGGATGTCAAGTCATCATTTCTCAATGGAAACTTAGAAGATGAAGTCTATATTGAGCAACCAAAAGGATTTCAATTAACTAACAAATGAGAATATGTATGTAAACTAAACAAATCACTCTATGGGCTAAAAAAATCACCCAGAGCATGGTATGTAAGGCTAGATTCTTATTTACAAAAACAAGGCCTCAAAAGAGGACCAGCCGACAACAATCTTTATTGTAAAATTGTTGGTAATAACATGATTATTGTGGAAGTATATGTTGATGATATTATATTTGGCAGTGATGATGAAAAAACGAGTAAGGACTTTGTTAGAAGTATGCAACAAGAATTTGAAATGTCCTTGCTTGGTGAACTGAATTTATTTCTTGGATTACAAATAATACAGTCCAAAAGATGATTCTTTATCCTTCAGTCTAAGTATGTTAAATATATTCTTAAGAGATTCCAATTAGAGGATTGAAAACCTGTTAGTACACCTATCATAGTTGGATGCAAACTAAGCAAGGAAGATGATTCCAAAGCTATAGATCCAAAAAAATACAGATCAAAGATTGGGAGTAATCCCTCTTCCAATATAATCTCTCAAGAAAATAATGCATAAATTGGCACCAATTCAGGGGGAGACAATAATCAAAGTCAGAAGTTGTCATTCAGTTATGACAGGAAAAGTATGATTGTAGGAGGAGTTACCCGAGTTCAGAATATGGTCAGAAGTATATAGACAAATAGAGCTTTACCATAGGGGAAGCAACCATTTTCCATTGATGTCAAAGGGGGAGAGAAACTTCAAAGGATAGAAGAATCATCAAAGGGGGGAGATTGTGTATGAAGTTGATGTGTTTCCATCAATGAAAAAGGGGGAGATTGTTGGACATAGTGTCATTAATGTGTTGTCATTGATGTCAAATAGTAGGACAATATGAAGGTATTAAAGCTCAGGAGGGTTAGCGAATATAGATCAAAAATCATAAGAGATGATGCACATTGCAGAAACATGATCAGATCAAGTCAGGACCGTTGGATACGAAAATGCCAGATCAATGACAGAAATGGATTGCGGAGAGAAAAAGAATGATTAAACAACATGTTTTTCCCAATCCCACAATGAGTCTAGACCATCAGATTACAAGAGAAGGATCGTTGGAGGACTAGTCAAGGATCAGATCAAATCAAGACAGTTGGATACGCAAGTGCCAGATTAATGACATGGATAGATTGCAGAGAACAAAAGGAGAATTAAACAAAGTGTTAATTTCAATCCTGCAATTATTCTAGACCATTGATCGTCACCTGCCAAATAGATCTACGGTTGGCATCAGTTCCACTATCAATGAGAAATTTTTTTCCATTGCAGAGCTCGACAACAGTTTTAAACGTCGTGCTAGTTGGGACCCCGCAATCATCCCTGATCAATGATCTACTCTGAGACCATTCTCGATCGATGGATTAAGTTGAGTGGAAGGATAGGATAAACAAGGCAAAAGGGATGAGATTCCGAATACCTGAATTCTCGATAGCCATTGGATCACTTTAAGTGGAAGGATAGGATAAGAAAAGGAGAAGAACTGTTGGATTTAAACCAAGGAAAAGAAACATCGCAGACAGATCGAGCCGTTGATCTAAGATCACGATCAATGAACAACATTCATTTTGGGTTAAAAGTTGTGAGGAGGTTACACTTCGGGGAATCTCACTTCGGGAAAACTAGGAAGTGGAGAAATCGAATTACCCAAAGTCTCGAAGGCCGAAGTCCCGAAGTAGATATGAGTCATCTGATATAAGGAACACTTCGGGAAGTATCTTGACCATTAGATGAAGTAGAAGAATATGTGCCACATCGGGAGATCTACGTCAGTAGACCACGTTGGCAAGGACATGTGGCACAATCAGATAATGACAAGTGTCAAGATGAAATTGACATTTCAGGTACATGTAAATCATGAATCTGAGTAACACGTGGTTGCCACTCGGCCCGTGCCACATCATCAAGTGATGACAACAATTTACGTCACTCTGAGAGTTTTACTTCAGGATTTTCACCACCAGAAAATGACCTAAGTCCTGAAGTCCCGAAGTTCGAAGTCCCGAAGTGGACATGAGTTTTCCAATCTGAAGAACACTTCGGGAGCATTCTTGTCTGTTGATCAAGTACAATGGAAGGATAGTGTAAGTGGAATATCTGAAGTCCCGAAGTAAATGAGAACTATCCATCTAATTGGGAGATTAAAACGTGACCGTTGATTCTGATAAGTGATCAAGCACTCGCTTGGCCTAGCGGCTGGTCACCGCCTGTGGTCATATGGAATAAGAGAATTAGAGGCAAAAGATTATACATCACTTAAGTCGATAAGCCTGTGGTTTTGCGTTGTCATTCATATGTAATGGTTTGAAGGAAACGCCTCGGCAGAACTCGATTTTTGCAGTAGTTGCAAAGATTATGGTTAAGTTAAATGAAGAGGTGTGATGGTCCAAACAAAATGAAACAATGCGTTACCACTTATGTCGTTTTGAAGATTATATAAACGAGAAAGAGTGGTGATAAGAAGGTGTCTCTACAGTCCAAATCTAAAGATATTCAATCATAGAAGTAGAGAGAGATGTAGTGAAGACATGATACATAAGTTTTCTAGATTCGGAAAATAAGGGTGGTTGGGTGGTGCAAGGGCAAGTTGGATTCTGCAGGGGAGTTGGTGCTTCCTTGTCAGTTTTAGTTGAATATACAGGGGGTTGAAACGTCCTACCATTTTGTGTTGGTGAACAAGGGTGGTTGGGTGGTGCAAGGGCAGGTTGGAGACTGCAGGGGAGTTGGTGCTTCCTTGTCAGTTGTAGTTGACTAAATAGGGGGTCAAAGCCTCCTACCAGTTAGTGCTGGTGAAAAAGGGTGTGGGTGCATCCTGATCAATCGGGGTTGATCTAAAAGGAAGAACATCTTCCGTCAATGTAAAATGTAAAACAAAATTGTGCAGTTAATAGAAAAGTGCTTGTGGTTTTCCCAATTGGGTTCCACGATAAATATTGTGTTAAAATTTTTGTTTGCATTAACAAAAGAAAAATTGACAAATTATTGAGTCATTGATTCACCTCCCCCCTCTCAGTGACAAGATCTAATCCTTCAGTTCTGCTCTATGTAGGGTAGTCACCTAACTTGGCACTACAACATGCCATTGACTTGTGGTATCGGTGAAAAAACCTCATCAATTATAAAAATTTAAACAACTAGTGCTAGGGACAACAAAAGCATTCAAGAGTTGTGGAAAAGAGGAGCCACTAGATAAAACACTCATAATATGTAACTCTAACATACATATGCCTTTATGTTGTATGTATGTCTTAGTACATTCATTCCATCTTGTTTAAATATTTATGCAACTTGTCTCCTCCCAAAATACATATGTAGGGACTTTGTCACTCAAGATTCTTTTTCACATGGTAATCATGGTTGTTATTAGTTTATATGAAAACTTCCTTTCTCAATGGCTATGGTATAGGTGTGCATCCATAACTATCGATATCAACCCCAAGTTCATTATTATATGGTTTTTTTGAGCTAGCAACAACTCCCCATACTATTTTCGATTCCAGCATTTAATGGAGGAAAAAATAGCATGGGGGCCCTCCTTTAATTGAGTTTCTCAACTTTCAATTCTATTTACTATAGATTGTATTCCTTTACTTTGAAGTTTTTCTTATGAATTTTATCTTGGTTCTTTTCCCTTTGATCTCACTAGGTTCTTCAAAGGCTTGCTTTGATATTTTCCTTAGCCTCTAAGCAAGTTATTTTTTGCCCCTCATAAATCCTTCCAAATCTTGTACAATCTCTCTTCTCGCATCTTTTAGGAATTTGATCCTTCATGCCATATTGCACTTGAGTTCTCTTTATCTATGACACATCACATCACACTTAAACTTTCTTTCCATGAAATACATCACACTTCCTTAAATTTTCCTTTATCACAACAAAGAAACATTCTATCCATGCAATGTATCACCTCTCCCAAAAGTTTATATCCTTGTGATGTATCACATATCATCAAACTTTTTATCTCTACAATGTATCTCATGAGACCAATATTTCATTCTTTGTGTCGCACCAAACTTTATTTTAGTGCGACACATTGTGTCACGTCAAACTTTCTATTTCCAAAATAAATTCATTTATCACATGGACTAAAAGTTTAGAAGGGTGTGACATATCGCACACAAAATTGTTTTAAGTGAGATACATAATGCTCCAAAGACATGTCACACCCAAAATTATTTTGAGTGCAATACACATAAATATCATTGCATCATCCTAAATTTCTAAAGGGAGCGACACACGCGTTTCACACATAATTTAAAGAAGGGTGTGACACACGAATTTTGCACCAAATTTAAAAAAGGGCACAACACACAAAGTTTAAGTGGCACATAAAACATTTGTCCAAGGAAAAATTTGATCAAATCAATCACCTCACACACCTTTACTATGATTTCACCTTTTAACATTGTGTGGGAAGAAGCCCTAAATATTGCAAGGAATGAATTAATTGACTCATTTTAATTTTTATATGCTTGTCTTACTTGATCTTTCTTTCAGGGAGGATCATGGATGAAAGTTGCAAACTGCATTTTAGCTTTGAAATCATATAGTGATTGGAAATGAACTGGTGGAAATGGTTGTTGGAAATATGGGGGTAACTTTAATTCCCACTGATGTAGAAAAACCACCCATTAGACCGGGGAGACAATCAACACTCTCAAATTTGAAGAGCAGGTTGCAACCAACGAACTTCATGTTGCACATTCCAACAAGGATAGTGGTGAGGTTAACGATTCAAAAGAATAGATTTCTAGCTTGAAGAATGCACTTGAAAAGAAGGAAGCAAAAGTTAGGCATAGAATGAGGGATAGGTTTCTCACCAATCCATCTACGAGT